>JAPYYT010000037.1:0-116995 GCA_030522565.1 Ceratosolen corneri | reverse complement strand
CCTCCTCCTCCTCCACTTGTCGTCGCTGACTCGTGGCGGTGTTCCGGGCCGTCACGTGCGACTGCCTCCTCACGCACGTGTTGAATTACGCTGACGGAGGCACGACAACTGCGAGTGCTCCTCTTCCTTAGGCCGGCCACAAAAGCCAACTGGAGAGGCGGCCGCGTGTGCCACTTTTTTTATTCGCCGCGACGCCGGGGGAGAAGAAGGAGCGGAGAAGTGACGTAGGCGCCGCCTTCCGGGGAGCGAAGCTCGTCGCGGCCGTCGCCGGGAATGACAAGTAGCCTGGGATGAGAGGCGGCCCGGGCCCGCGGGAATTTTCCCCAACACTTCTTCTCATCGGCCATTTCTAGGAGAAATAATTTAACGGACCTCCCCTTGCCCCCGGCATTTCCTTAGCCCCCGAGCTCCTGTCCCCCGACGAGTCCACTCATCCTTGGACTTTTGGACTTTGAGGGCCGAGAGACGATTCTGCGATCCGGCGATTTCTCCACCGGCTCCTCCCGTTTCAGCCTCGGCGATTTCAATCGCCACTTTGATTATTTGAGTGCGCTGTGGCGAGTAATGCGAGAGGCCGTCTCGGCACTGCCGACCAATGCTATGTTTTCATCGGCTGCTGCTTAATATACATACGCATATACATGCATATATGTATATTAAGAGAGAGAGAGAGAGAGGAGAGCCGACTAGCCAAGTAGTGGACATTGATTTTTCCTCATTTCCTCCGAATCTTGCGTAGTGAGCAATGACATTGCATTACAAACCACACCTGCGAATTGATAAATCGTAGATAATGATAGGCAGAGAGTAGTGCCTCGTGCCCCCAAACTATCATTTTAAATGTTCAACGCAGGCGATATATACATATATATATTTTTAGATATTTACACGTATGACAGAAGCTTAAGAAACTGCTTGAACTTTTATCGTTATCGTTCGAATCTCCGACATACCCTCTCTCTATCTCTATCTCAAAATCACACGCATAAACTTATTTACAATTCAAAGTGGCGTGCATGCTGATGAATTTGGTGTGGGTATCAAAAGAGTGGGGCCGTCGTCGTCGTCGAATGTTCAATATTCAATTGATGGGATGGCAAATGCAGGCTCGAGCGACCTACCATTGATTATATTCACTCATAGCCATTTCCGGTTCGTTTGGTGGCTGGTAGGGACATTTCACGGGCTCGTTAACACAGTAGAGTCAGAAGTTCATGGAGCAATTTGCACTTCATTAGCTCCGGCATTATATCCCAAGCTTACAATGCATTACTCTCGAAAATTTCCAGCCAGCGATATAGGAAAGTCCGCTCGTTAAATTGTACTTAAGACGCACATCGAGCCCTGCGCACCAACTAAATATTCAATGATGGCGACACGCTGGTCTCGAATTAAAATGACTGTTGATCGGAGATAGCCGGCCTGCTGGAATCACGACGATAAATCCTGATTTCTTTCCGGATTTGCACTCGTCGTGTGGCGCTTTGCAATCGTCATTGCCGACAAAAAGGAGACGATGACGCGGGTGCCGCCGTGATTATGTGTCTCGTCCACTTGAGACGTCCGACTCGGTGATTATCGTATCTGCAAGTGTACGGCCACTGACGAAAGACGCCGTCTTTTCCATTTCGTTGTCCCCCGCCCCCGCCCACAAATTACTTCAAATTTTAGGAGTCGAGTTCATTGTGGTGGCATTGATATGTATTTTCGCTCAGCCATCGGCGACTCCCGACTATTACATAATGAGCGTCGATTAATCCGCTGCTCATCTAGTCTAGTCAACTCTCTAACGCCCCTCGAAATCTCAAGTTTCTCGTTGTCGCTTCTTACTTCGGCCAAATGCTTCAATTGCTCGTCGAAAGCCAAGTGTAGATGCGAAAATGTGAAAATTACTCACTTGAAATACCACCGACCAATTACTTTGGCTAATAGGTGAAGTGCA
This sequence comes from Ceratosolen corneri, assembly GCA_030522565.1. Lineage (NCBI taxonomy): Eukaryota > Metazoa > Arthropoda > Insecta > Hymenoptera > Agaonidae > Ceratosolen > Ceratosolen corneri. The sequence continues at coordinate 115,053 of JAPYYT010000037.1, read as the reverse complement.
TTGCGACACCGCAGTCCCGCCCATCTAAAATTGTTTTGATCGTCATTGGATTGGCCGCTTAATCGGCCTGTTATATTATTCAGCAATTAATTAATCTCAATGTTTCGAGACAAATTCTTATAATAAAGTTCCTCGAAAATCATGTACAATTAGCTTCGCCTGGGTAAATTGACAAATTTATACGGATGAAAAAGTCTTAAAGTTGTGTATCCAAGCACTTTAGCGCGCAAGCCAACAATTATTATAATTATCATAAGTGGTATATATTTAAACAATGCTTACGTTTTTGGCTTGCAATAATTGTACGAGTCATCATACGCTACATCGTATTCCATTTGTTTACAATATTTCATTTAATCTAGCTCTTACATATTCTAAGCAATCTTTAGCTCCCATTTTCTCATTTACAACAATAATTATGAAGTGCATTTTTACATCCTAATTTTCTATTCTCACTTCAACTGTCGCAATGTTTTAATAAATTTGTTAAAAAAACTCAAAAAGAAAAATAAGCAGCTTACGTATTTTTGACGAAACCTATAGATTTTTCAAGTTCAATGACAAATTTATATATATATGCGTGTGTGTGCGTGTGTGTTAAAATAAAATTGTCTTGTGAGAAGTGCTGGACGGATCTGTCTTTTCAGATGAAAGAATCGAGCTACCATAATTTATATATGCAAAACTGCAGTCGATATTGCGAGTCATAAAAATGAAAATTGTGCAATGTTCAAAGGTTACATTACACTTATATAATTTATAATATAAGACTTTTGATGTGCCAAATGATAGTGTAATACGGTTGCACTGATATGCAAAACACTCGAGACACTCGAGTGAATTAAAATAAAATTTTGCATCTATAATTATATCTTACTTAATAAGATATGGTCAATGATTTATTTAGTATTTATTATTCAATGCTGAAATAAGTAATTTTCCCGAGTACATTTCCTTAATGCACACTTCACTTATTTATTCAACTACATTATTTCATTAGGGCTTGAGAATTAATGTAAAATGCAAACAATTCTTATTATTATATTATATTATATTATGTACTATCGCGAAAGTAATTGCGCTTAAGAAGTATTCGTCGCTCGAAGCTCAAAATGTTCTTGAAAAAAAATTATACATATTCATTATTGATTGATAGCAAGCGACGAAATGTACGAGTATACGTGACTCTTTAGTTATCACAAAGTCGCAACGATTACAGAAATATCTTTGATTTTTGTTTCTTCTTATAAATAATAATCATACGAAGTATGTGACTCGTACGTGTGCTTCGAGGAATGAAATAAAACTCTTCGACGCTTCTGCTGACGTATTTGAAAATAATAAAGGACAAAGGTTTAGACGCTCGTCTTCGATTTCTCCTATTCATTGTATTACTAATAAATTGTCGATGAAGCTTTATCAAATGAATTATTAAGCCCACTTAAGATACTGCCGAGCTTCATTTATGTTAATTTAATAATGTTATCTTTATGGTTAAAAATAGTCTAAATCGTTTGCACACAAATGCATGATTTAGCATTGAGAGCTGAAAAATAACTTTTGTAATGAAATTTTTAAAATCGTCGTTTGTTAAAATATTTGTCGTGGTAAGCAATAAATGCATAATAAAGTTAGAATTGCCATTAAACGGTCGTAGGTGCACACAAATTGTTCAGAATTCGATTTACGTGATCGATAAACGTGTTCTTGATAAATATATTTCAAATAAAGTCCAATACTTTATAAATCATCATTGCCAATTACAAAAGTATCATTAATTTTTCATCGTGAATTAATAAATTGAGAAAGTAACGATCACTCGTGCCTTGTGTAAATAAACATAAATATAATTCATAAGAAGTATATGCAATATCGATTCAATTTATTCTTTAGTAACGGTTATTCTTTTCTTTTTTTTTGTTAAATCGGAGCGTAGATGAGTCGAAATATAACTTTTAATTGAAATCAAAATTAAGAAAACTAATCTTCCCAATATTCAACAAAATAGAATAAAACGTTGAAAGGAGCAATTGAAATGTTAATTTAAATACAGCATAGTCAGAAATATTACACGTACAAATCACTATTGGCATATAATTATATTTTAAATAATATTCAATTAAAATATATTTTGAAAAAATTTATTTCATCTATACATATATACGCACACACGTATATACACATGCACGCGCGTGTATTCATTATTTTTGTGAATAGATCTGGAAATAGAAACGATATCATTTGTATGTGACGATTACTATAAAAATATGATTATCCGACAATTTTTGATTGACTCGAAGAAGCAAAAAACAAAGAGAAAAATGGAGTCCAGCCTATATATTTAAATGTAAGCTAATTTACAAGTTGACAACTGAATAATACGCTGAATTAAAGTACTTGTAGATTAATTAATTTTTATATTGCCACTGGACGTGTTAATTAGGCGCGAATAAAATATGAGAATAATTTCTCTCCTGGTACAGAGCCAAATGGTTGGATGTAAAGTTCGTGTTCATTGTGACAAGTTTATTAAATAATTTCCCTTTTTATCTCCCTCGTGCCCACGTGATTACGAAATATTTGCCTTTGCCGATGTTTTACAATATTAGTTTTTCGTTAAACGATTTTATTGATCTTCGGATTATACGTGGGATCTAGAGTTTGCGTATTGTAAAATATTTTAACACGATTTACAGATTCATTCGCAATGCTATTGATTTTTGTTGTTGTTGTTGTTGTTGTTATTGTTTTTCATTGAGCAATGTATTTATGCGATTGTTATTTTCAAGATTATTTTAAGATAGGCGTGTTGAGGCAATTCTAATGACAAAAGTCTTTATGCAAATTGACTATAATTTGTGTATTAGCCGCGAAAAGGAGTAAATACTCGATTTCAGATCCTATTTGTCAAATAATTGATAGATCTAATTGGACCAATATAAAGAAAGTAAATACTGATTAATCGAGTAAATATTTGAGCCACTTGATTGTAGTCTACGCGTGACGTTACCACTCATATTTGCTATTAGTTATGGATATTTCACAACGCAGGAATTTAATTTAATTAAAAATAGCACCCTATTGAATAGAATTAAGCGTAGATCGAACGTGGAGTTTCGCGTGTATTGAATATCGCTGCGAGATTAATTATTAACGGGTGTGAAATGTGAAAATGTCGCTGCGTATAAAATTGTAAGATTTTTATCATTATCGATGTAAGGAAGAGCGCAGGTAAAAATATCGTTAAATTCGCTGAATTACCGGCCAAGTTTTTTTTCTCTTCGGCCAGCAATGTGTCACTCGCTTAAATTATACTTTGTAAACTTGTCTATTGTACAAAGTGTAACGGATGTAAAATGTGCTCAACTCATCGTATGAGAAAATCAGACATACGTAACAACTTAGTCCGCGAGATATAGTTGTTCCTTAAAAGAAAAGCACTTTATCCTTTATTTATACTACTGTACCTGTGCTCGTGGAGCAGCGCGTCGCGTTAATTTAAAAAACGATAATTGAAGTGGCGCGTGTTTGCACTTTTATTGAAACGTTTCCATGATAATATGCTCGCTCTTTATTCCATTCGTGCCAATAATTTGAGCGCAATTTACTTTATAAAAAATTTGTCAATATTAGCCCTCGTAATTTTGATTTACATTCGATTGCTATCTGCGCCAAAATAAACGCAATTCTAACGTACATTATGGCTAAAGAATTATATTTTGCTTTGATAAAAGATGTATGTCGCCATGTAGACGACTGCTATTGTTGCCATTTTACGCAAATCGTTAACACAATTAAGCCGACAATTGCGTTAATCCTACGACCAAATAGCATTTTATACTTTATGTTTTCTTATACAATAATAACAATAGTAATAGTAATAGTAAGCCGTGGTCAATTGACAAACGAGAAGTAGTACTTTCATATTTTTAGATATCTATTGACAAATCTGCCTTATTGCATTAATATATTTGATAAAAATTACTTTCATCGAAATTTTATAACACGCTTCAAAAATTCATTTATAAATAAAATTATATTTCCACCAAGTTCGGTATTAATTTTTAATGGCGGTGCATTCATGCCCTTTCCTTCCCTTCCTCTCCACCCATAAATATCCCAACGTGTTCATAACCTTTTTTTTCATTCCCGTAATATAATTTAAAAATTATAAACCTCATCCTCTCTGGAGTGTATAAGGTAATGTATGTAATATAGGTAGCTATTAACAGTCATTGGCCACAAATCATTTATAAGAACTTGCGAAGAACTACTCAAGTCCAAAAGAGTTATTGGACACTTTATAAAGGTTGCTCCAAATGGATATTAATGTACGTACAATAAATTAATATCCATGCGAATATTACACGAGCGGCGATGGATGTAAATTTTGAAAAATAATACAACACCAATTGCCCTTCGTCCTTCAATCTATATATTTTAATGCGTAATTCGATTCGGCATATTTAATATATTTTAAGCCAATGTGCAAAATCATTGCAATCAGTTGGCTCTTAATATGCACTCTGGCATTACGATAAAAATAATGCAAAAATTAGTCATTAAGAGATGCATAACGAGCGTTAATTATTAAGTTAAGCTCAAGGGCAAATGGATTGGTTACTTTCTACGTAGGCCGATGCGAATTTCTCAGCGTAACGTTCGACTATTATGAAACTCATTCGTAATTTGAAATAAAATGAAAGAAACTAATTTCGAGGGAACGAGAGGAACGAAGGAATTTACAGCTGGAGGCCAAAGATGTTGTTTTTCATTGCTTTGATGGAACATTAGCGATAAGTGGAATTTTGCATAAATTTGAATACCAGCAGTGAATTCAAGATTTGCATTGACGTAGCTTCTAAGCCCTAACCACGTGTACCGGATGTATCTACTATATAATCTCTCGTGTATGTGCTCGCTCGTGCATGGATGGATGCGTGCGCGCGCGCGCGCGCGCGCCTCCGTTTCGAGTTCCGTAGTGAAAAATGCTCCTCGAGTCGTCGAGGAGAGATGAGACAATAGTCGGTTATATGTTTAAGAAACATTTTATGTCGTGCGTAGTAGAGATTACTTTATAACCTTATTAATTTAATATAATTTTTTTTCTTTTTTTTTTTTTTTCACGTCAAGCATCACCACCCAAACACTTTTTACACTTTTTAAATAATTGCAATTATTTATGAATTACAAAATTACAGATTTTATCTGCTTAAATCTTTGGATACAGTACCAGCTTATTTAAATGCAATTGTTAATCTTGTGTGCCCATTGATTGTTCGAATTATTTCATTCCTGTGGCTGATTTTGAAATTAACTTGGGTTTATTATTCTATGTAATTGATGCATTAATAAATGCCATTAGGGTGTAAGTTTATTACGACAGGCAGTCGTAGAGGCACGTTCGTGGCCGGTAATGTTTATTTAATTTACAATATGGTTGGATGGACAGGCGTTGAAATGATTTTCACGTATAGACAAGAAAATCACTTTAAAAGCCTTTTGTTATTAAAATGCGACTTATTAGTTGGCGTAATGTGACAATAAGGCAATACGAGGAGTAGGAGCATCTCGACTCTCTTGATACATCGGCTTTATGAAGCTACTAAAGGATTGTTTACGTGCAGGCAATGCTGACAAAACTTGCTAATAACAAAAGAATTATGAAAAATCGACAAATATCTCGAATAAGGGGGACATTATAAAACAATACCAGGAGCGACAAATTTATCGAAAGGTGCTAGTACGATATAACAATTGTTTATAATGAAAATATCAATAAGAATAACTGGTACCTCGTGAAATAAGAACTATTTAAATTTACATTCGCATTATCACGACTGCTCCCATGAGAGATTTTTCCATTATTTGCCATTCTTTGTACATTTACGTTAATGCCTTGTAATTATTGAGCAGAAGAGCAGCCTGAACTTTGTGATTTCAATTACATGACGCTATATGCATTATATAAGTGAGTATATGTCATCATTCAGAGAAGGTATTTTTAATTTCGTATTCGTTCATTGCTAAGTACATTTATACCAAGTGCTTTGTGGTAAGCGAGAATAGTTAAAATTACGTATATAACCCTCGTATTTATTCTATAGCTTCTATATCAATATATTGTCAATATAATAAGATGTCGATCATATTTGAATAGCGTAGAACATCAGGGACTGTATGTATGAGAAGTCGAATCAATTTTAAATTCGGCACTTGTAAACATCATCAGATAAGACTTTATACTCCCATTTTGTTGATACGAGCGTCATTCCTTCGGGACTCTCTTAGTAAACTAGTAAGATTCTCCAAGTAATCAACAAAAGTGTAATATAAAAATAAATAAAAAAAAAAACATACCCAATTAGTTATTAGATCTCATTGAAAAAAGTTTGTCCGATTTGTAATTATAACAGAAAAACAAAAAATGAAACATCAACTATATATAAAATTCTACATAATTAATTATCCTCAATTTTTATCTTTTATCTCTTTTATGTGCAAAAGTACGACAAGACACATCTAATGCAATAATACTAATAATAAAGAATAATATTTAAAGTCATGGATTTTTTGCCAGCGGGCAACAATTCATCGTCATTCATTGTCTATTTGAAAAAGTTTGAATATCGTTCGAATACTGTAATTACTCGCACCTGATTACGTCAATTGGCATATTTATCCGGAGGGATAGAATAACGTAAAAAATGCATCATAATATATTGGAAACGAATAATGTTTGAAAATGCGTAATGTTATTCTTAAATTTCATATATATTACACCAAGACTTCCACTTGAATAACCATCTCTTTACAATAACCTCCTACTGGTTTCTTTATGTTTCATCATGTGCCCGTATTTTCAATATGACTATTCAATCTTCATGAAGCTTATTAACGCAATAACAGAATAGCAAATTATTCACCGTTTTGATACAAAATGCGTCAGAACACAGGAGTGATAATTAACACGAGCATTACATGAACACGTAAGAGCGTTATTATACAAATATTTCACAAGAGGCGCGATATAAATCAAGTCCCATGTATTTAAGATAAATAACAGATATGAATAATGAAGCGAGCATTTTGTGTCCCATTGACGCACAACCAACGCTTACTAATATTTCCAAAAAAAATTTTTTATTGAATTAATAAATAAAAGTGTTGCGAGCATGATCGTGGCCAAAAATGTACAAGTATTCTTAAATAAATAGATTCTTTATTAGGTCGAAGAACATGGATCCATATACTTTGCTGTCACCCAGGAACTTTTTATAAGAATTGTATGCGAATTTTCATCTAAATTAGGAATTACCGTATTATTAAAAAGTTGAAAAAAATTCAATGAAACTAATTGTGAGGGGATACGAGGCCCAACACTCTTTCTTTTCCAATATTTATCGATTTTAATCCAATGAGTTGAGTATGTAAAGTGTAGGATTTGACCAACTTCCACGCCTCAAGACATAATTGAACATAAGTAAGATGTTGGATGCCTTGAGAACGTAAACAAAAGTCGCAAATCTTAAATCATTTTCATCATAATTATATAAACAAGCGTGCTAAAATAACCACCTTAGCTCTTATTTATATCTTTAATTTGAGAATATAATTGCCGACCTAGTTCTATTTCACGTGGAATCTAAAATTTTATCATAAAACAGCGACAACGTAGGCGGATATGCAGTTTTGCGTATCTTGATGCACGACATCTGCGTCCAAATATTGGTGCATTTTGTCGAATTCCATGTACTTGATGATCCGGTAAGGCTTTTGGAAAGTACTGAGTGGCCTAGAAAAGACGAAACCTCGATCAGGATTCCTCTGCGGTATAAATGCGAAATTAGGGCAACGCTTATGACGAAAGAAGAAGAAAGAACATCGCATCTGCGTGAAAATTCATTTTCTACGCACTTAATGACTTGCAAATAAAGGACGCTTACAAAGTAATGAGCTTCCTAATTAGACATGTAGACATCGGGTGAAATTTACTAATCTACTGATAATCAATTGGAAAATTTCTTTCAACTCTTATATCTTGCCACCTTCCCCCCCCCCTCATTTTTCTTCATATTGGACGATGAAAAATTTTTGATTACACGCTAACGGTTGTACGAAATACTTTGTGCAGCTTTCGCGTTGGGAAATAACATTTCTTGAATTTGTTTCATAATGAGAAAAACTGTAAACGCACGTCCAATCGAACGGATATTATTTTTAATGAATCTCGCACATTATTTTCAGACACTATGTATTAAAAAAAAGCCATAAATCAAAACTCGGGTGTAATAATTTATAAGGCATTTTTTGAGACTTTCGTTGAAGCATTTTAATATAGATTTTTTACTTACGGTAAAGTAATGTTTCGAAATTTGTAAAGATCTAGAAAGATAAATTGCATTATAAATATAGAATGATAATTCAATTCACGTATAAGCATTTTCACTCTAATATATACAGCGAATAGGATGTTGTATGTATAAATAAGATCGCGATATGCCGTTAGTATGTTGAATATTGCTTTAGAAAAGTTCGACTACAAAGATTATTAAAACAGAAGAATGTTTGAATTGTAGAATTTTTTCTCTATTGCAATGAGAACAAAAGAAAAAGATTTCGAAAAGATTTCCACGCATAGTCTTGTTTATAATCATTTGCATTTAATGGTACACGAACGATTATTATTTTATAGCGTAGTATATAGACGAGAAGTATATAAAAAAAATTTAATAGAGAATTTCTTCGTAGTGCAAAGGATAAGACGAGTGAGTCAATAATTTATGGTTAAGCTGCATTATTATTATTATTATTGTTGTTGTTTAATTTTGATTTGAAACCAAATTTTATATTTATCTGCGATTAAATTAGACCACTGCGTGAGAAAATAAATTTCTTTATATTTCTTTGTGTTTAATAAGCTACCAATACCCCATATCCTCGAAACAGATAATGGAAAACTACTCGAAACGGAGGAAGCAAACTTTCCGAAAACCAACAGAGTATCCACGCGTTTTAGCACCTCCGAATACTAAATGATCTAACTGGATAAAAAGACAAATTCGACCGTTGTTACAATAAACTATTCATAGTATTTGTCAAATTTTCCAATATCTTTAATATACAATGATTTAATCGATCTCTCGAGCAATTGTGCTCCATTCAAGTGAAAATCAGATTTTTATTCGATAAGTTTATTTTAGCATAGAAAGAAAGTTCCTCCTCTCACAAGATGCACATAATCGTGCAAACTATGACTGAAAGTATATTAATATATTTTGTATCGATTTCTATTAAAGTACGATGATGTTATAGTTGAAATTTGATTTATTACTGAATTCTGAAAATACGTAAAAAGCAGCCTCTAATGCATATATTATCATTTATTGTGTAAAAATTATAAAATTTCAAAAATTGTGGATATTTTTAAAATTCAATGAAGATTCGTATCATCGATAAATTCCTGACGAAAACTGCGCACAAAATAATGATTAGCATAGCGTTACATAATCAATGCATAATGTATGTGTACATGTATATACATATATTTTAATTCAAATGAGATTCAGCAAATATTTATTTGCAGCATACTCAATTTCAAGACAAAACATTATAAGAAAGTTTAGATATTACAAATGAATCAAGACGAACCATCTTATTTTAAGACGAATAAATACTTTTAATGCAGTACAATAATGTAATAATCGACTACTTCCGAGATGTTATTCCTTCTTTCTCTTTTTCCCACAAAAATAATTCATAACTAAATGAATGCAATGCTCGCATAAAAGAATACATTTGTATGTCATTATACTGTTGAAAGTGCAACATATTACATGCTGGGAGTAAAAAGTAAAAATTTTTGAGACCTAACAAAAGATATTTGTCTCCAGAAACTCTTCACGTATTCTACATTATTTTACATACTCTCCTAATCTAATCTCGTATGTTTTAAAAAAATTAAGGCTAATTAAATATATCCATATATCCACATTCATGTATGCACGAATGCACGTATGAAATTTAAAGGAACAAATTTACAGTTTTGTGTTTAAAATAATTACAACAGTATTGCTATAATATTAAACATTACAATGAACAAGTTGCATAAGAACTGTATACGAGACTAAATATAATATAAAGTTTAAACGTCATTTTAAATCACTTGTATATACTTTATATACCCTCTCTTCGTATAATATATAAAAGAACCATGTCTAATAAATTATTTATATCATATACATATATATGCACGCAACAATATTTGCATAAAACAAAGACAGTCTGCCATTATAAAAAAAGCTATATGAACTTACACGTATAAATGCACAAATAAATGCGTGTTTTATATAGCTTTTTGTAATTGCCGCTGCTCAACTGTTGCGTGAAGTTACTTAATACGTAATTCCAAACTTAAAGTGCGTTCCCTCCTTTCCAACGATGTGTCTTTTGTAATTTCGTCAGATAAAGCGTGTCAAAAATAAGCCAAATTTTTTACGATCGTGTCGTATCTTTTTATCGCGCGGTAATTTTTTTCACTTCTTGACATGCTGTAATTTATGGACCGATATTAATAATTCATACAGAACTGTTACGCACCAACTTTTTAGTGAACCAGTATATCATTTCTATTGCGGTTAAATGTGTTATTTAACAAGTACAATAATAATTGGATATTCCTAGCATAAGCATGGGGGAGTACTAATATGTTTGAAGAAATGTTGAATAATGAAAATAGATAAGGATTTTAGGCGTACTTTATTGCAATGTCATTTCAATTTATATTGTAATCTAGTCACTATCGTAAATAATATTTATTGGTTCGGCAAAAATTGCAAAAGCTATTAAAAAATTGATAATAGTTTATATATTTTTTTCCGAAGCCATTCAACTGTGTGCAATTCAAGGCGCTAAATAAAATAATTAACTATTTAACTTTTTTCCACATTGTTGAAATAGCAAACAATTAATGCACTAATCCATCTAAATAATATCAAAGCGACATGCAAAGTGAATATTCTTAAATTATTTAAAGTTGTTTATCAAACTTACTAGACATTATGTGGCTTTGTTGAGAGCCCAATAATTATAACTTAGTGCCGTACTTTTCAAGGTTTTACGATCGAGAACTATTTTCTATATTCTTTTCACTAATTGTTTTCACCTGTTTTCAAGCGCTATTAGTTTTAAATAACTTTTGCAACAATACATATTACCCATCCTTTTATAATTAATTAACGTGCCATTTATCAAGTCCTCCTTAACTTGATAAATTCAAATAAATCACTTTTATTATTTATAGTAAACGACGCTGCTACGCAATGTAAGAACAAATGCAGTTTCACATCGCAATCTGCAATACCAACTGTGCTTGAGCGGTCGATCACAGTTTAAGACGATTTAATAAAATTAAGTGGCAGGCAGGAAAAAATAATTGGAATGACACATAATGAAATTGACATACTTGATTACGACGCGCAAATCTATAAATCTCGGCAATTATTATTAGAAATGTAAGCTAATCGTTGGCGATTTGGGCGCCGCGCATCGAGTATTCTCGGAAGCTCCGTGGATCGGATTTACACGCATCTTCAATAGGTAAAATACCGACTGCTTAGCATATTCCAAGGCAATTTCATTTTACTCGAAATACTCGGCAAGAGATTCGCATTTACGCCCCAACATTAGCCCCAACATTATTTATTGATGCGAATTATAAGAAATGATAAAGCGATAATGATAAGAAGGCGTTCGGATATTTTGCATCAAATAGTATTGTGGAAGAAAAATTACCTAAATACTTTTATGAACTATTTCGTGAGGCCAAATTCGACAATAACTGAAATTAATTAGATGAATAATTAATCGATATTTAATGCTTGACGTACGATACATAATAATTAGCCTCATTATATAATTGATAAGATTAATATTGTGCGAGAAGCTGCCTCAATAATAATGAACATTACTTGGATAATAAATAGAAGACAAAGTAATTGAATACTGAAAACACTGCAGCATTCAAGGGTATTTCGCACGTCATAAACTTGTACGGAATAAATGAGGTGCATTTCAACTTCAAGAGTGAATTATTAAATAAATGTTAGCTAATCTCGGATCGATAGATTTGTACAATCGCGATAGTTTATCATATTCAGAATTTTATAATTAAATGATCGTGATTTATGAAAAAACAATCTTGAGAATTGTTATACGCTTGTTCAATATATGCTCAATGTGACTGGGCTAATTAACGAAAATAAATTTTCCTCCAAAATATAACAATTAAAACATAAATCCCATGCGGATGCCGGCGCCCGTTGCAATTACTTATCGAACGTAATTCTCTCGTAGCGCTATCAACATTATTATCTATAAAATAAGGTGAACGCCTTTTTTTCTTCCCATGCATCTCCAACTTACAGAGCTTTATAACATTACAGAATTTATAGAAATCAGCCCACTCATGAATTATCCCAAATTAAAGCGTCGCGCGCGCGTGCGCGCGAGTATTAACAGCTATTAACGACAATGATTAAATCGTAAAATACATCTCTTTCTTTTTGCCGTTTTAATTGCGCATTGATACACTGACGTTTCTCTCGAATGTCGCTCGGAAAGTATTACATTCGTTTGTGTCCCCATAAAAAAAGTGGCGTTTCTTTTTTTGCATGACCGGAGAGCTGTAACTTATGGAAAAATGCCTTCTAATGTGCGCAGGCGACATGTCATTTCGCAAGCCAAAGTTAATGTTTATGTTGCGCCGCGGACTCGAAATTATCGCTATGGGAAAGTACTTTCGCGTGATGCTGGAAAGTTTTTTTTTTTTGTTTTCTACTTATCAGTGAGCGTACGTGGCTTTATAAAATTGTACATGTAAGATTGTCTCATTATGTCTCAAAGCTGTCCTTTTCCTAACTAATGGCTAAAATTCTATTTTCAAATGCCTCTTCAATAAAATGTTAATCGTTATGTAACAAAAAAAAATTTTTAGTGGTCAATGTGACATAGAGTTTGCATGAATTGAAACAAATAATACGAATTGTATGGTGCTACGTATTTTTTTTCTTCTTCTTTTTTCTTTTTATGTACATAAAAATATAAATTGCAAAATAAATATCGTTAATATTAAATATTTTAATATATAAGAATGAAATTTAAATTTAAGAGTTAATATCAATATTAATTTTGTATAAATTAAAAATACACTATCATCGTCGGTATTGCGTCACAGCCGAGGATTTAGCTAATTATTTTAGGCTAATAATTCACATCAACTTTTGTAAATTTACATAATAAAGTAATCAATTGACACAGAACAAACATTCCAGAGCCTTAACTTATTCAATTATGCGAAAAATCTTATGCACAATTGCCATTGCACAGGCATTAAATTATTCATTGCAAATTGATTGATCTTAGAATATTTGAAAAATCGTTTGGAGAACACTTACGAGGCGCGGACAAGCAACGCTTCGTTCCAATTACCAATTAAATAATTGGCGAGTACTCGCGCAAATATATAAAAGAAATACTTGAAATTTGCTATGAAAGCCATTTGACCAATTAACTAAGGCTGTCGAATCCATGTTGCTATATTTGTTTATACAGTTGTACAGATAATTGGCCCGCCAATGTCTACTATCCTTCATTATGCTTATTTTTCTTTTCTGCGAATAATTAGATAAGCATTTAACGCCTTAAGCTAAGGTACGATAACTATTAAAAAGGTCATTAGAAAGGAATTGTCGCTCTTAATTCCGAGAATGCATTCAATTTAAATACTTATTTGTATTAGTGCGATTTATCAAATGATAATACAATTGTGTCATTAAGTGCACTTATAATAAGTCACTCGCACCATAATTAGGCATTCGAAAACTTTTAATCAATCAATTTGAATTATTCTTTGCTTTTGCTCAATTAATAACACTCGTGTTATGGTACTAAAACGTATTTTATGTCAATTGTACAAATTATGAAATCTATTATAATAAATGCTTTCCATAGTAAGCGCGAATAAAAGATTTAAATAAAGTTGACAGGAGCTATTTATTTAGCACCTGGCCGTTTATTTGTTATTTAATGCCATAAGAATATTGATAAACAATCGTATTAGGAATGATATTGCGTGCCTTTTTCTCCTGGCAATTTCATATAATTTAAATCATAATTTGAATAATAACATTTTTTGTTTTAACAATTTGTATTGGACTAGAAGAAATCTTATTAATACATAATTAATATAAGCAAGACTAATGTGGTTGGAAATTGAAATATATATTGGTAATAATAATTGAAAACAGCTGTGTTTATAATGTAGATATTTTTTTTTTAATATATCAACGTCGGTTGAATTTATAAATATTTCGTTAGTCAGTTTATCGATATTCTTAATAAACCATAACAATGGAATTGTAAAATTAATTTTTGAATAATAAAACAACACTCTTAGAAAGAGGGTTATAATTACTGGAAAAGGATAGTTTTTTCATTGCAGTGACTATCTCCTTTCAAAGATTTTTTTAAAAATAATTCTACGCTTTAACAAAATAGAGCGTTTTAATTTGTTAAATTTAGCATTAGCAAAAGTAAATTTTGTCATTTATATGAAGAATTATTGATTCTTAGACTTTATCACTTTATTATAAAATAAATTTAAGTCCGTAAATATTAAATGAATGATACCCTATAATCAATATACATACAAGTTTTTTAATGGCTTTAGCGAAAAAAATATTATTTAAATAATTCCTATTCGACAAATGAATATTTCAATTTAATTGAATAGTCAGTTGGAAATTGATAAACCTACAAAAACTAAAACTTTTCAAACTCGAAAGAAATAATAATCTATTTATAAGAAATATTTGTATATATTGTGTAATTCTGCAATACGACAATTTAATAAATTAACGACACATTTCAGAAGGTTCTTAAAGTTTAAAATAAGTGAAATATATCATGGAAATATTATATTGTAGGATTAGTATTATATTATAGAATATTATACACACACACACACACACACACATATATATATAGAATTATATTTTTAGCTTACATTAATAAATGTCGTTAAGTTGAAAAATACATTGTATGCTTAAATTATTTTGAAACGAAAATACGCTTATTCGTATAAAATTTATAAAATACTGTTCGTATGAATTTAAATTTCTTATAATTTTATATACAAATTATTTAAATTACTGGAGCAGCCAAGTTAAAATATACTGGGCTTATAAAGATAAGCAATTCTCGCAATTATTGAATTAATCTTAATGATCGAATAACAAAATATGTTCTTTGGTGAGGCATTGAGATTACCATTATTTTTATATTATTTCAAAATATAGTTTAACGATGTTTTAGGTAAAAAGTGTGCTACCCATAATTTGATCTGAATCAAGTAAAAATGATTTAGCACATAAATAATACGAGAACAGAATGTTTAAGAATTTATCTGTCCATAACTGTATATAAAAAGTTCTTTTTATTCGTTTTTCAACCATGTGATTAATAATGTAAGTGCAAATTATATTTTTATAACAACTAATGATTTCAGACCAATGTCGAGATACTCATTACATAAAGCAAAGAATTCCTTTTTTTTTTACAAATCATACTGAAATAAATTAATGTTTGGATTTCACTTGCGTGAAAGTCCAATTTTGCAAATTAAAACTGTAATTTATTAATTTTCTTACTTTTTATAATACTTTTTTCTACGCCAACTTTTTAATTATTTTTCAAATTCCAAGCTCAGTAGGTTGACCATTAAGCAACAATGGCACTAACAACATTATCTTTTCAGCGAGTGTTATACTGTGACGGTGACATTCTTACGAAATGCAACTATTTAAGTTAACTTAAAATAAACGGATAAAGTGAGAGCCAGAGTTTGAGAGTAACCGGGAGAGAGAGCGGGAGAGAGAGAGAGAGAGAGCGGGAGAGAGAGTGAGAGCGAGGGAGGGTGGGAGCGGACTGTCGCGATGATTGGGCGGGGAGAGGGGAGACTTCAAAACTTTAGATGAAAAAATCTATGGCGAAAGCCCCATGCAATTACGAGTATTTAAAGGATTAAAATAGAGAATGCCGACGTGAGAAAATATAAGGTTCTAATTGTGAGAAAATGCTTATTTTATATTATATTTGTTTTATTTGTGTGATTTACAGGACAACAAAGACACGTACTCTGCTTTCCTCTGCTAATAAAACGAGAGCAAAGGAGCAATTGTTTGTAATGTGGATTTGAGAGTTGAAAGTCGAGTCGCAGGCGCCAATCTACGGTCGTAATATTTCGCACCAATAAATTTATCGAATAATCTTCTTTGATTTATTCGATGCACTTTGCATTTCATTTTCCAGAGAGAAACCATGAATATTGCGAGGAAAGTGTCGCGAGGCCGAGAGGAAATGAAATGGCACGGGTTTTTGAGTGCTGAGACTATTAGTAAAGATCGTTCATAATGACGTTTAAATTTTAAATCTTTATTCCTTTAAATACAGAATTTTTCTTTTATTTTAGGACTAAAATTTTACTGATGGATTTTTGTTTTTTGTTTTTTACCGATTTTCAAAACTGAATTAACTGTATTTTTTAAAACAATTCTTTATTTTAGTTATTAAAGTTATTTTTAAATAATTGTTTAATTTATACTTTACTGAAATGAAGAAGATATCGTTCTTCATAAATTCGCAATTAAGTGCTTTATTGGCTTATTTATTTCGGTAAATTTAGACGAATTATTATTCATAAGTTGGGGCTAATAAATACGATCGTTGCATCAGAAGCCACGAAGCAGATAATAGTTGGCAGGGAGACGAAAAATGTATATTTAATGGTAATTTATTGGCTTAAAGTAAATGCCAGAAGAGTTTACGAAAATTGACGCAAAATAGGAGATAAAAAAAAAAAAAAAAAAAAGATGATGTAGATCACAACTGCAATTGATCCGGCGATTACGTTACCGAGTTTCTTGGTCATGTAATGAACTCTGGTTGGTCTACGAAGTCGAAGACTTATTCACTAGTTACTTTCAAGTAACATTGTTTTCAATTTTTTAAATGTCCACTGTTTCTTTATTAAATATAATGAGAATATAATTACATGTAATGATCGGAAATTGCAAAGATATTTAACAAAATTATACAATTATATAGGAAATTTATTTTCCATAATCTATGCAAATCACAGATCTCTTAACGAATACGTTTTTATTTGCTTTCTATACAAGACACATATTAAAAAATGTATACTTTTGAAATTAAATTTATTAAATTTTTCTACGCCATCACAACAAGTTGAGATATATTTTCGATCGATATTACATTATGTATATGTATATATGTATGAATGGAGATTATAAATACTTTCAACAATATCATATCTTCACGAAGAAGATTCCGAAAGAAATTACCCGCAGACTTAATATTTTAAAAAGTTCTATTATTTATAGGTAATACTGATAACGTCATCTAATCGGAGTTTTTGCATTTTCCGGCTATAAAACTTATTTGGGGCGAACTAGATAGTTTGACCATATTACTATTTAAATTAAAATTACCCGTACCAAATGACATTATTTCTCCAGAAATGAAGTCCTAATAGTCAGAAACCGCTTCACCGGTCAAACCTGCATACTACGAGAAGCTAAAGAATGTACTTCAGCATTGATTGATGGATTGTATAATAACTTTCGATTTTCTTTTAAAGCTCAGCCAACGCATTAGGTATAGGGATTATGTAACTAATGCACATGATACGAGATTTATGCAAAAAAACAAAAAGGCAATAATTGATTGTGATGACATGGTTTATGAAAAGATTGATATACTTAAAAAAGCATTTAGAAATTAACGAGCGTTTATAGCTTCGGTAATACGCGCAATATAATTCAATATAAATAATTTCAGTACCATTCAATCTGTTGAATGCTCAAACTAATTACTGATATTTACGAAGACAATTAAAATTGTTCTTAGGTAATGAGATTGATTTACAGCAGCTTATTTATTGTATTTAACCATAAAGTCTTTAACCTAACTCTAATGAGATCAACCACAGAGATATGCTAGTAAGTTTAAATTTATGTGAATTTAAACACGTAAGCACAAACGATTCATTATCATAAATTCGAGTCCTCGAATGTTTAAAATGGTGACAATATTTTAATAAAACAACAAAACAAAACAAAACTGTTGCAATCAACCAGTAGTTTATAATGAACTGTAAATCCATTTCTTCTTAAATTTATTTAAATGGCCATTGTATGTAATAAAGATACGTCTTATAAAATGTTTATTAATTATAATTGTATTTTCATAGAATTGTGACTCTATCACCAGTGCTAAATATCGGTATAATTTTATAAAAAAAAAACAATGCAAAAAACAAAATAATACAACAAGTATATTGTAAATTAAACTAAAATGTCGAATCACATAAAAGTGTGGTAAGCAGTTTGATTGCATTACTTTTCCTAATTATCAATTCGGATGAAATATCTCTCCTATTTTAAATGAATATCACGTGTATTCCTAAATGTGCGCCTACTATCATCAATTATGCAATGACTTTATAGTCGACAAATAGACGAGATAATTAAAAGTGTTGGCAAATACTGACAAATACAATATTGACACGCTATTTTGATTAATTGTCATGCACTTGAAGTATTCAATATTAAAGATATGAAAGCTCTTGGGATAATATTTTGCATTTAATCGTCTGTCGTACGCAACGAAGGACTATTAGAATGTAATTGCGTTCTCTATTATTCAAAAGAATCACTATCGATGCAGATATTCAAATGAGCCAGTCGTGCCATTCACGGGCTTTTGTCAAATGAGAAAAAAAGATTGTGATTTCGCAACGATTTATCAAATTTACATTGAAAGAAAGCATAATCGTAACGTCCAATTCGAACGTGTAACAATTATTTCAAGATAATACGCATCGCCGCCAACGTAGTTTTATCTCGGGCAATGCTGGTCGGGCTGACCGAGGCGTTCAACTCCGCCTAAGCAAAAGGTTAAGCCGAGCAAAAGAGAATTAATTACCTTCTTCCGACCGGCACTAGATTGATTCTGCTGATACTTGTCAACGATTCCGAGCAAACAGTCGTCGCACCGACAATAACGATTACCGCCCGAATCATTTGATAGTAGCGAGTTGAAGGTGCTGACGCTCGTCTGGCTGTCCATCGAGTCAGTCCTGAGGAGCGAATTCTTGGATTTGGCGCGTCGCTGATCCTCGCTAAGTTGCTGATTATCCTCGCACTCCTCCTGGCTAATGCTGTGCTTTTCCATTTTGGCCAGGAGGAGCTGCTCCATGAGGTTCAGGGTCGGCGTTATCTGCGACCCCGTCGTAACTGGGCTCGACTTTTGGCAGCGCGCGTTCGCGCACTTGCTCTCCCCCTCCATTATCTCGTCCTCTGTTTTCTTCTTCTCCTTTACCAACAACAACAACAGCAACAGCAACAACAGCAACACACAAAAAAAAACAACACTTGCCCGTACAATTTACAGTAGCACGCACTCGATGATCGCATGGGCCGGCCTATTACTTTCTCGCCATTGCATGTTTAATGATCTCACTAAGATAATGGACTTTTATTGCTTGCTAACAGCCCGCAGAGGCCAAAGCGTAATTAATAGAGCACGTGGAGATTTGTCGTGAAATACAAAGCGAGCCGAGCTTTTATCGCGACGATGAAAAATCCAAGGTATTCGTTTGAATTTCAGCAAAGTAGACGAAATATCGCGGAAAGTTGGACTAACGTTGACTCACCACCCTCGTACATTTTCAATTTAACCCGCCAATTCCTTTCCTTCGATAAATCTTTGACTAATGGCTCGTGAAATGGACTCTTTAGCCGTAATCGTGAAAAATGTCTTTCGACTTTAAGCATTAAAAATAAACTAGCCTCTAACGTGCTATATAATACTGTTTTTAAGCCGGGAAATTTCACCTTTCGTAGATCAATCTTTGTTGAAACACGCAAACATGTACAACACGTGTGTAGACACGCACAACACGATGATTGAAAGGATAGATTTTCGCCGACGAAATCGTCAAAAATACGTGGCACGCGAGGCCAACGACACAAACGCCAATTCTTTTGTTTTGTTTTTGTTTTTCAAAAGGACTAACAAAATCCCCGATATTTATATAGGCGGGCAACAAAGCTCGCGGATCTTCGAACTAGATCGATAAATCATCGGTAAAATCGTCCCCAACTACTCCGGCCCATTCACTTGTTTCGCCCTCCCTCCCTCTACGCATTAATAATCGGCCACAACATCAAAACAAAGCATTAAAACTTTAATCGCCTGCTCTCTTCCAGCAACACCGAACGAGCCAACGCTTCGAGGAAATTGGAAAACCACTTAGTCACTGATTTAACGAAGAATAAAACTTGCCCTCTCGAGAGGCACCAAACGCCAGCGACACTTAAAAAACATTGTCTTCTCGTGTCATTTTACATTCGACAATGCAAATCCCAACTTCTCCACCGCACTTTCCGCCCCCACCCCCCAATTCACTCTCCCATCGACATCTCCCAGCAACGATATACCCCCGCGACTTCAACAATACGTGGCTCTTCTCCACGTGGAGGACATCCACTATCCCCAGGGGCCTAACAGTCCTCGATCGGTGCCCGCGAACGAGCCTCGAGTACACCGGGGCCCCAGCCCTTCCTCGCCTCGGTCACGGAAATTTAGGGAGGCGAGGGCCGAGTACCGAGAGAGAGCACTGCTGCTGCTCGCGTGGCCACTTCCGATCCAGCGGGCGTCATTACTCTGGGGAGACGGACTGACGGAGGCGTCGTGGCGACGCGGTGACTCGCAGCTGCGGACTGGCGGCTCGGGAGCGTCGCGGCGGCGGCGGCGCGCGCGACGCCAGGCGTCGGGAGCGGCGACGCGGGCGCAAGGCCCCCGACGGGCCTTTTTTCCCTTTTCCTTGAGCCACGCGCTTTTTCAGCTTCCTCGTCCCTCCCTCCTTCAGCTTCCTCCGGGTGCCCGCTGCCGCCTACCCCTCGTGGCAAATAATTGCCCAGCCTCGTTTCTTTCAAGGCTCTCTCGTCTGATTGATGACTGTACTGATTGCGCGCGAGGATGGAGCGGCTTATGATCGAGGGCCGCTTCCGAGATTTCGGCGGAAGTTCGGTGCGACGAGCTTCAAGTGTTCGGCCTACTCGCAGTGAGATTGGAGGCGAAATGTTTCGGAGAATTCTTTTAATTTTTCTCGATGCGGTGAAAATTTGGAGGCTCCGGGAGTGGCGAAGCGGCTTTACGTGAGTGAACAAATAGTTGAGAGGGTGGATGCAGTGGTAATGGGTGGAATTGTTTTATCGGTAGGGAAGGAGCAGAGTATTGAGTGGACCGAGTGCGTTGTGCCGAAAAATCGATGAATTTGAGTTTTGAATGACTTGGCGCTATTTATTATCTTGAGTAATTGCTTAATTGCCAATAGCAGAAAAATATTGATTAAAATTGTCGAAATTTGTGAGTCAAGCCATAAGCTGACACCGACACTTCTTTAAGCGACAAATTATAAATATGCTTCTCCTATATCATCATTATGACTTCATTGTTTAAAGAATGTGAACATTTTCAATTGGATAGAACGATTTTGCGGCCAGGAAGGAGAATATAATAAAGGAAAACTTTTAAATTCAATGCAAAATAATTGGTAATTCGTGCTTTCGAGTTCAGTTTAAAATTTGGCATCAACAGCCAAGAAAATATCTACTTTTCCGTTGTATTGCTTAGCATTGGTTTGAAAAAGTCGTTGCAAGTTAAGAATTAGATGGGTGCATTGAGTATGTAAGGGAAAGCACGCAAGCTTTCCACGTAATAATTTATTGTTCAATAAGTATCTTAAATGAAGCTGTAAGCTTACTTTGTCGTAATGCTCGAGTCGCCAAACGGAATTCAAAATGCAATTGCGAGTCGAAAGTATGCAATATTTGCATGTGCTCTTTACGTCATAACGATCAGATCAAAGTTGCTTTAACGAAATGACATCTTTTGTCGCAAATGCCTATTTAAATTTGAAAACTATTTTCTTAGCACAGTCATAGGTAAAATAATTCCAACACTAATATTGCTTTCAATCTATGGCAAGAGTAATAATAAAAAAACAAAATACAAAAAAAAAAGTAAAAACAAAGTTTAGAGCCAATGTGTTTTCATTTTACAGACTTTCGGAAAATTAATAGAAAAATTAATAAATAATTGTGATTTGTATAAGCCGCCAAATTGTAAATATTGATGTCAGTAGCCGGAAATGAGAATATCGTGGATAAAGAAATATGAAGAATTAAAATAATAAATAAATAACGAAGGGACATTAATAGGCACAGAGTAAAAGCCAATATTGTGAGATATCAGTGAGATGATCTGATTCTGCACTCATTTGGATCGCTCGGCTTAACTTTTCCAACGATCTGCTGACTACGCGTCGTCACAATAATTTTTATTTTTACTGGCAATAAAAACTGGTTCCTTCTCATCAATTTCATGATGTCAGTCATTAAACACACAATAAACATAATGGCAAAGCTATTAAAGTTTAATAATAATATTACCAATAATAATAATAATAATGATGATGATGATGATGATGATGATGATGATGATGATAATCATGATAATAATGATAATAATAATATACTATTGCAGTCTCGTCGATGTAATATTATAATTTATACACATCACAGCTGTTATATTTACTCTTGGTAAATCGTATATCACTTAAGTACAGATTTCTTACATCATGAGTTATCTATTTTTATCTGACTTTCGAAAAATAAGTTGATATTAGTTATTCGTAGAGATTTAAAATCACTCGTAAAGAATAATTTTTTTTTCATTTTATTATAATTATCACTTTTTGCAATTATGAAATTGCCTCAAGTCCACAAAAATAAGCCAATTAACAATAAAAGTTCGTTAAATGAGAAAAATATCTAAACGCTAATTACTATAAATAATTATATAATTAAAACTAAATGTTATCAAATGCATGCTAATAAAAAATGTAAAATATTGATCTAATTGTGAACAGTTTATTCCTGGTTGCCACTACTGATCTATATTTACACGAGAGGAATTATTTTTATTGTGAATCTTTGAAAGTTGTCTTGAATAAATTAATATTCTGAATTTCAAACGTGAATCTAAGCAGTTTTAGTTAAGTAAGATTAGGAAGAAAATCGCGTGAAAAAGGCGAATTGGTAATTTGAACATTGATTTTGACAAATTTAAAAAGGTAAATTAATCGATCAGAAAAATTTACATACCGATTTTATTACTTTTCTTTATATTGTACATGAAAAATCTAATTTGTCACTCAGTCATGTTAATATTACGATAATAATAGCAAATCAAGGCATTCAAATATATTGACCTTGAATTTGACGGAAATACGAGCTATTTTTATCTTATAAAATAATTTTCTTCCTCCCCAATGTTGAATTGTTATACTATTTGGAATAGCTTAATAAAATATACATACAAATGTAAAGTTTTATATATAGAAAAATATTTTAAATACAATAAATGTTTATGATATCTATCGATAAATCCATGGGCGTTTATCGTAAATTTCTTATACTATGTAATATAACACAAAAAGTGTAAAATGACAAAAATATCATACTTTAAGAGATACAAAATAAAAATTACTATTATTTAAATATAATTAACGAGAATAATGAAGTGAAAATTTGCATCATTTGCATAAATGACTTCAATACTTCAAGTTTTGTCCCCATCTTTGCTTTACAATAATTACCGCCTCTATGGTTTACGTAATTTTTCCATTGGAAAAATTCTATGACATTTTAATGTATAACATTTTAATGCACTAAAAACTAGGAGATCAACTGAATGATCATTGGATTAAAAATGAAATTCAAATATTAAGCGATATATTACTTACTTGCTGCATTTAACGAGCAATTGTAGCTGTTCAAATGTTGTTAAACAAAATTGCATTAAATAGTTGATTATTTGAGTTAAAGTGTATATTGAATTTTTAACGAAGAAACTTCTCCATACTGACATACAATAAGAAAACATAAATTATTATTGAAACAGTTTTTGAACGAGTAAGTAAAAAAAAAAAAGATTGAACGAAGATTTAAAAAAAAAAAATGTTAAAAATATTATATTTTAATTGTTATAAAATTAACTTGAAACTGAATAAATATGAGACAGCTTCCTTATCAAATGGTTCATATATAATTTTTTAACTTTAAAAAGAATTGTTTAAATAACGCATGATAAGCAATACAGTGTAGTTTACGTATTATCACAATGTCACAATACACATTTATCTTTAATAATGTCTGTACTAAAACTTCCAAACAATCATGATACATTAAATTACAACTCGAGCGAAAAATTTAAATAAAATTAGGAATTGCACGTTACTTTCTAAAAATAGCCTCTCTCTATCATAATATCAAAATCTCCATCACGATTGGTCCAGAATATTTCAATGCTTACAATAAACAAATGCATATTATTACAGACTTTATTTAAATATAACACAAATCAATATCATATTGAATAAGTAATCAATAAATAATTCCTAGTGGAATATCATCCTCGTGAAAAAGAATATTTTCTTACTTATAATTTCTTACTTATAGGCAATGTGGATTATAATGTATTGTTCGCTACTATTTCAAGCAATAAAACTGAACTGCGATGTTAAAAATTTCGATGATTCTTTCAAAATATTTATCTACGCAAAATTAATAATCAACAATTATTTACTCTGTCTGTATTTATAATACGATTAAATGAAATTCACTGGAGTTTCATTTGATAATGCAATATATCCTAATAATTTCTAGAGCGGGCAGATCCTGCAAAAATTCACTTTGCCTTGTACTTCTTTTTCGCATTCACAACGCAAGTCACAGAGAGCGATTTAATTTTAATAAGAAGAGTTCTTTGTACCGTACAACTTCTTCAAGTACGCAAAATCAATATCTTTCCAATCAATAAATGTACTGCTTTTGGTTACTTGTGCGCTTCGAAGCTGATTGAGTTATGCTTAATATATATATATAAATATATATATATCTGCGCACGTGTGCATACGCTCACATATGCATGTGAATATTTTGTGTGATAAACATGACGCTGTATTATTAAAACTGTTATTAAAACCGACGCTTTAAATGCCATTAATTTTAAAGGCCGAAGGTCCACGCATACTTCTTCTTCCTCCCGATATTCATGCTTTAACTCTTTCTCAATGTATAATGCAATTAAAATATAATTTGACAATCTCTTTAATGCTTTGTCAGTTTGTATTACGGGGCAGGTCAAACGATTTTTGTTACTAAAATTATGGAAAATATTTAATTGGTAATTTTCGTTAATGTCAATTTATGTTTCTCCACGTACATTCTCCACCGTACATTGATACAATTTTTTAAATACTTAAATGGAGATAAGTAAAAATTAACATATTTGAGAGTTTTCAATTGAAATGCTCGTGTGACATATTCATATCAAGACATATTAAGATATTCACGAACGGTAAGGTAATTTATTATCAAGTTTCTGATTATGATCTTCATAATTATGAAATACTAAGTGCGAGGGAACAATTTTTCTTAAGCATATAAATCATGTGTATTCGTGTACTACATCAACATTCGCACTCTCCACAGATAAACATTAAATTATTGAGCTTTCACGCACTTTTTGCGTAGCACATCAATCAATTTGATTTCTTTATTTTTGGTTTATTTGTAGTCTTTGATCTCTCGAAATATTATGTGAACCACGTGCCCACACATCTCCGAGGCCCATGTGAGTTTTCATTACTTCAAATGCATTAAAAATACTGGTGTTCTAGATTTTGTTTAAAACTACCAATTTCAATGAGATAATTTATGATATTTTACACTTAATTGTATATTGATAAAATATTTTAAATAAATAGACAAATAAAATTTCAAGAAATATTTTAATATAAATAAACTAATAAGTAAATGAGATTTTGAAAATTATATACAATTCAGTATATTTAATGATGTGTTAACTAAATACAATAAATAAGGGACATTTGTTGATTTACTACTCGAATACAATCCGACAGAAAAAAATTCATGCTCATTCATATTTTCATTTCAATTTTTGTTATGCATAATTCAATTTTATAAAACAGAAAATTATAGTTATCATTAAATATTGTTCTCACGTTAAATATGAAATTTTACAATGGTATGAGAATCTTAATAATATGTATTAGCTCGTCTATAAAAATTATGCAAAAATTCAATACTACCATTAATTGACATATTTAACATAATTACTATATATTGTACTAATTCATTTTAATAATAATAATTTTCAAATCAAACAATTTGGCATTTCAATTGATATAAAGAGTAAGGACGATTATATTAAAAAGTACGCTATACATTTTGGTGCATTTGAATTTATTTATTACGTAGGCAGGAATTGGCTATTTAAATACACTTGTCACTCCTAAAGCATAATCGTTCGAATAATAATAATAATATTAGATGTAATTAGCTTAATACGTAAAAAAATATTTTTGCAGACTTTCAATACTCGACGTATGAATATTGTAATACTTGCTGTTTATTGTCGATGTTTCCCATAATAAATGTACTGTCAAGTTAATATTTTCACGATGTTAGATTCACATGTACATGATTATAAATATAATCTTAAAAGATTGGGCTATTAAATACTAATTAAATAAATATTAATTAAATTGTATTTACAGAGGAGGAGCACTTTTACAACATTTTTGTGTGTTTACGTATAACACCAGTTTAGATTGTTTTGTTTCATCTCACTACAAAAATAAATTGCCTTGTTATTTTCAATTCATTCCCTAAGGCTTAAAATAACGCGCAACGCAGTTCCTGCAAAAAGTGAAAAAAAAAGTCCGTATATCTATTAAATAGCATGAGAATTTTAGAGATTTTAGAGATTTTAGAGAGATCCGAGCGACACATAATAATATGACAGATTTTGTTAAAGCATACGCAATTCTCCCTATGTGCATCAAGTAATCGCGAGTGAAACATTTAACGGAATGATAATCCAATTGATATGGATTTCCTAATTAATGGATGACTAATCAATCATATATATATATATATGTATAAGCAGGGGGTCAATATTTTTCATCATTCCTACACAATCGGATCCTAAAAGTGCTCAATTCTTCGAAGCGGAAAAGCGGTTTTCAACGACCGACAAGTGCGTGCCGAGCTCGCGCCTCCAAATTGAAAGAGCCAAAAAGCAAAGAGAAATAAATAAACACAAATAAACAACGTTGCTGCATCGGTTGAGCGATCGCCATAAAAGTCACTCGCGGGTAAATGCCGATGAAATAGGATCGAAACGAAGCATCGCCGATCGAGCGCCGGACAGTCTGTTACTTAAGAGCCTGCGCAATTGGCTAAATGCGCATGACTTTCGGAATGTCCAAGCACGGCTACAACTCCTCATATTCAAGACCTTAGCTGTGCTTTACATGGGAAAGCGGCGAACAAGCAGACGAGAGGACACCGCCGACTGCTCAGAAGGATTAGGAAGTGCGAGGTGGGAAGCTGAGAATTTAAATTACCGTGGCGAGACTTGGGTTTGTGCGATTTTTTCCATTGGCTTGACTTTGAGTCGCTAGGCCCATCTGGAAATTCGGAGGCTGGCTTATCGATTTTATTCAAAGAAGAGAATTTTTATTGTCATACTTTGTCGTTTTTTTTTGCCTGCACTGTCGCGCTTTCAAACCTTAAACATTGTACTTTGTCAAACTGACGTGGGGAATATAGTTTTCAGATATTATTATTATTATATGTATATATATATTTGTTTTCATTTAGATTTCACTTTGGTGTGGCTTTGCGAGGCCTCGTTTCCCCGTCATTATAGAAATTGGAATTCGTTAAATGCTTTTTTAATAATATTAACGCCAATGATTTATGTTCGTGATTACCATTAACTGTAATTGGGTAGTTAAAATTTTTTTTCTCTCTATCGGCATGGATATTCTCGTCTTTTGCTCGAAAGAATTACTTTTTAATAAACGGAACTTGGTTTACGCGAAGAAAAAGTATTTTAGGAACTTGACTATTTTTGTTTACTTTTATGTGCGCTAATTAGCTTGGTCTAAAAATTTACGAGCCTTCGCAAATTCATGGGAAATTAGATGAGAATAAAGATATGTATTTTTAATACGCGATTTCAACTAAACAAACCTATTTTAAAATGGCAACAAGACGACTACGAAAACTGAAATTATTAATGTATATTTCTTATGAGAGCATGACTATATATTAATTTTCAATTTAATTGGGAAGAAGCCTTTCCACGTTCTTACAATTAAATGGGCAAATTAACGAAACTTCAATTCAATTCAATAAGAGTTTGTGCATTTTCAAAACGGAATTTCACGCGGAACATTTGCTATTTTGCAAGCACACATTGCCGCAATAATAGCAATAATAGTCCAGTATTATACTCTACAGCACAAAATATAATAAAATACGAGAATAATAGATTTAGGGAAAAAGCTTTGTTCGAGCAATTCGCGAATAAATAATATAGCGAACGCGATTTGGAAAATCTGCTCTGCACTTTCAAACGCATGCTCGTGAAAAATTATCTCCGAAAGGTCGAATCTCTTATTTAATCAAATAATTAAGTCGAAGCTCAAAATAGAATAGGCTTTCAGTTTTAATATAGATTGGGTCCATTGTGTTTAATAAATACGCGCAGTGAGAAACTGAATTAAAAAAAGATCGGGATCAAAGGGATAGGCTAATGCTGAATTGTAAATTTGAAAAATAGAACATCCGCGTGAAATGCGAGGCAGCAATTTATTTGGCCAACGGTCGATTCAAATGAGCCGTGTGAATTGTTCGATGGACCGACCAGCCAATAAGCTTTCGGCTCTTTAATACGACATTAACGATCCTGGTATCTATTATTTCTCGTATTCATTTGCTCGGAGTTTGTGCATCAACAGCGAGCCACCAGCTCTTTACCAGCTTATTTATATTACGCAACCCATCAAGGTCAAATGAGAATGAAAAGGATGTACACGTGGGTACATATCGCTCTAGCCATCTACGTTTATTCACTGGATCAAAGATTTTAAATTTCGAGATTTTCTGCGAGTCTAATACGAAATATTGCTTCTTCTTCTTTTTTTTTTTTTTTACTTCAATATTACGGAAAATTATACGAGACATTGAAGAGATATAACTGATTGGTTATTATTGGCCAGACTGACCACCTCGTTATAATTACACAGTTACAATGAAAACTAATAATTGTTAAGAAGTGTGTATTTATTTTAATTCAATGATAGGATAAACATCTTATAATTATTTGTAAGTCGCGACAATGCTAATTCTTATGAAGGAGATTAGACGTTAAGTAGGTCAATCGTGTTGGTTGAAGATAATACAATTACTATTAGGTAATTATCCTAAATCCATTTTTAAATGAGTGAAAAATTAATTCGTCCGGCTTTAAGCTAATACAGCATAAGTACTGCAATATTATATTTACAATCATATGAAAAACAACGTTACTTTTGGATTTTATGGATCCAAATCTATACGCTGTTCAAGTTTAAAAAAGATAACTAAAAAAATGCTTTTTTAATTTTAATGCACCTGCACGATTATACTTTGTGAAATAGGCTTTAGCAATTCGATTAAAATATTGCGATATGTTCTTAAATATTAAAAACAATTTTAAGTAAATTATAAAATAGACTGGAATTTTTTTTTCTATTTTAAACTTAAAAATAAATTTTATAATTTACTCAAATAAATTCCTTAATTTTCATATAATCTTTAAGAGCGCTTTATAATATATTAATCGACTCACAACACTTTAGTTCACGTTTCATATAATCAAGTTCAAGATCTAAAAAGTAAATTGAACAAAATAAAAAAAAAATTTTTTATGGTTTGAATTCATGGTTTGCATTTACGTTACATTTGCAT
This sequence comes from Ceratosolen corneri, assembly GCA_030522565.1. NCBI lineage: Eukaryota > Metazoa > Arthropoda > Insecta > Hymenoptera > Agaonidae > Ceratosolen > Ceratosolen corneri. Next base: position 85,021 of record JAPYYT010000037.1, on the reverse strand, counting down.
TTATTATTATTATCATTCATTTTATCAAGAAAAGCTGCTTTTAGTTATAATCAACATCATCGTCTTAAGTATTATAATATATATAAAGAATTTATTACACATATTATATTTTAATATATTTTAATATTACAATTATATTTACAACTAAGTGATACGAAAAATTCTCAAATCAGCATAAATTAGTTAAGAATAATAATGAGTTTTATTTACAATAGATTCCTGTAAAGTATTTGAATGGAAATCTGATTTTATTATTGATACTTAAGTCGTTATAGAAACCAAATGTTATATCGTATTATGTTAATTAGTTTATATCTTTAATTAAGTGAAATTATTTGAAATTAGCAAAAGAAAATAGTAAGAATGAGAAAATATATTGAATCTTAATCAGCCTTGTTATTCCTCATCTATCATTTTATTTATTTTAGATCATTCATTTTTCTTTGTTCCTTACTTATTTTCATTTTCATTTCCATTACAATAATGAATTTTATGATAAACTATGCACGGCTTCATTTTTTTACACGTATTAATTATATTTTCTTATAACCGTAAAAAGTATATAACAACTGTACTCTGCACAGAAATAGAAAATCTGTAACTAAACGTTTGACGAATACGCGTCCGAGTGGATTTTGCATATTCTATCTACAAACTGTTATCAATATAATTATCTTACATTTAATTTAAATATTTATATTTTATTATTGATTTCGATTATAATTAAAACAAGGAGAACTTTTAGTCTATTTCCCTCTCAAGAGTAATGAAGCTTTGAATGAATTTAATAATTTTATTTAGTGTTTATTGAGAGATTTTTATATGTATTATAATATATGTAAAACTGAATATAAATAGCAGTTTGCTTAATCTATATAATCAGGGACCATTCAAGAATAATAAATTCCTAATTAAAGAAAATATCCCATCTTTAAGGCTTTGAAGTCCTCGGAATATAATTTAATTCTTAATGTTCATTAAAGCAGATGAAAATTTATTCTTATACTACTAAAAGCAGCGCTGAATATTAAAATAAATTTTAATTCAATTTTATGATTTATATAGAAAAATTATTTCCATTGCTGCTAAAAATCTTCCATTGCAATGATTTCTTATTAAACACACTTTAAATTTTCTGTTTGAAGACACTGATATCATAAAACAAGCCCCGCTTTCATCAAGATAATTAAACTTATCAATTCAAAAACGAATGGTCCACGTTATAATAAGGAATGCAAATAGCAAGCAAACGTAATTTTGCGAATTTCTTTTACTTTTAATTTAAGGACATAAATTCGTGGCATGATCATTGAAACGTTTTTAAAGAAATAAATAATATCAGCAATTCATCGATTTTTGTTTTAAATTGCTAGACAATGTCAATGGGTACATTTTGCCAATTAATAATAGTAGTTATATCAAAGGATATCATCACCACTATATCATTACACGAGATCCAAATTGTCAAATTTTAATTGACATTCTTAAAACGGCTAAATTCAATGAAGTTATTAATGTTTTAAAAAGCTGATTAATGACATGAAATGTAATAAACAGATAATCATTCACGGCTATTAAATAAACAGTCCATATATTGTCGATATTACGGAAATAAATATAAAAATAATATCTAATACCGAGATATTATCTCATGGAGATCACATTGTCGTCAAAACATATATATATATAAATACATATATATATATTTATATGAGCGAGTTCAGATGTATGTATGGGTGTTCGGGAATTAACCCAAATGTGAACTTTCCCCTGTGGTAGTAGGGAGGGGGGGAGTAGCAGACAGTGGAAGGGGAGCGGTAGGAGAGAACTGCGTTATAAATTGTGGCCGCAATGCTTTGTATGTAACTATAAGTCGCCTTTACTGATAATAATGCATGCAAAAATAATGTAATCGCTCCTTATGAATGAAATGCTCGCATGCAATTTTGGTAGTTAGTCGTAAATTGAATGCCGCGTCGCTTGGAAAATGAGGCTGTGGCCTCTTGAAGTCGAGGCCTCTTTAATTCACGCGCCTTTCGTCGCAGGAATCGTGATTAACCTGGTGGTCTCCTGGGCCTCTGATGTTATTATGCTGTGTACCAGCAATAATTTTCGAGTATTGCGAATTGATGCAGACTGCCCATTGGAGATACGGCGGTCAATTGTAAGACTACTAGGCTGCATTGCTCGCCTAATCCATTTCGTGGTTGACCCAGGTAGTAGTGGTCAATCGAAGGAGTTGAAGCATCCTCGACAATCAGTCGTAAATCGGAACTTGGATCAAGTAGTCGGGCTGCAGTAGCGAATCCGACGACTAGCCATCCGATCTTGAATAGCAACCGCACTTGATCATCTCGAGATTACCGAGAGTCCTAAGAGTTTCAAGACTTGTGACTGCCATGACTCGCGCAGTCTAATTTATTGACATCGGCCCGCTTCTTCGCGAGGCTGCGTCCTTGTCTGGTTTCCTCAGGAATGCGAAGATCTCGAGTTTGGGTACACAGTGCTAATTATTGTACTGCGACTGGTGCATTGGAATAATTAGGGGTGAGCCCTCGTTAGACAATAGACGATTGTTCGATTGCCAAGTGTATGGATACTTGAGCTGCTGCGCAATGGTTAAAGTATAAATAGCTTTTGCCGTTCTCGAGGTAACGGTACGAGCAATCGCGTTGCAACGAACAAAAACAATTGCTATTCCTCGAATCATTGATAACGGCGCTGATTAGCTTCGATTTGCAAAAAGACACGTGACAAAAGTGAGCAAACTCGAAATTCTAGGTACGGTAGGCGAGAGTTGTAAACAATGGTCATGTGGCGACCCCAAGAGGACGACATTCGGAGCTTCTCGGAGAAAACTAAGGCACTTGGGGCACATCTGGCAATCATAAACATGCTGAAAATTATAACGAATTTTCAAACAATAACATATTATTTCGAGCCGCTCGAGACTTCCACGGAATCTCGAGCGATGTGGAACAGCTATTTATAGTTGTAAAATAGATAATGTTTGTAGTACAGTAGATTATGACAAAACCTCTATTGACAGTATCGTCATTATTTTTTTCTTTTTTTTTTATAAAATCATCGGGATTTTGTATTCCAATTGACATGATTGCCGGATATATAATTTCAAAAGTTTATTATTCAACCAAGAGTTGCAATATTTTTTTAGGACTGTAATGGCGTTACTGCTAAAATCAGATTTTTTTACAATCGGCTGAATTTACTATAATAACAATGACAATTATGTAACTAAAGATAATGTATGCATTGATTTGTGCGATTTTAGACACGTTCGACACGCCGGCCAACATAATTCCACGTATTTGGGTATTTATGTTATTACTGGAATCAATGTTATGACATGCCGTGAAATAAATGTAACTTTAACAACATAATTCGAAGCCTATCATCTCTTGACATACTTTTGCCTTTATTTGGATATACGTAGAAACAGTGAATTTTAATATGATTAAAGGAAGGACTAATATTCCTGGAATGGATATTTTAAGTAATTTTTACACAGCTTTCATACCTGAATTATATTTTTGGCCGAATTCTCTCATACATAATTTACACGAAGAAATAACTTGATCAATGTAGGACAAAAAGATATAACAATAATAATAATAGTAATAAAGGGTGTAATAAAGTGCATAATTTCTTTAAGAAAAAGCACTTAAATAAATACAATTGCGAATACAATTGAGAATATATCTAAATACTGAAGTAACAATAAACAAACAAGTACTTTGTTCCTTTGATTAAACGACTTACATATTAGAGCAGACCTTGTGTTCAGGCACTAATGCACGCAAATAGATTCTTTACGCATTAATTCTATCTGCGCTCGGGTTTCTTTGATTTCTTTGATTAACGGTGATCGCGCAAAGTCGAAAGTATAACTGTACGGTGATTTTTCGTTTTCTTCTTAAGAAAGAATAAAATTGAACATTAGTCAGCTACGATGCTTACGAGCACATGTATCAGGAAACTTGTTCTCACACACCACATAGTGACGCTCAAACTTTTTTTTCGTACTTATTTATTTTTCTGTTGATCTTTTTTTAGACACCAAGTAATGAGTAGTTTTTTTTTTCACAAACAATTGTGCACTTGAATGCAACGCATTCACTTCTTTTCTCTGGCGTATAACATTCTAAAAATAAGGCAAAGCATTACGTGCATCGATCATTTTTTTTTTTTTTTTTTTATTAGGTAATAAATCTTATTATTATTCAGATATTTCTTTGGCAGTTTATTGTAACCTCTATTTTATTATTATAGTAATGACTAGTGGTGGTAAGGTATTGAGAAACTAGTTGAATTTTAGGAATATTTTGTGCTGTCCTTCCTATCTTGGCGAATTTTGCTAAATTTTCAACTGTCAGGATAAAATATTATGCAACATCGCTATACCTTTCAATACTTATTAATGTTAAATTTTTCTACCTTCGCGTAATTTCCATATAATACTCTAATAATAAATATTGACATTTTTTGGCGTTTATTTTTACATTTATCGATAAACATTTTATACGTCGACTTGGAATACTTTTTTTTTAACACCGTAACGGCACAAAAGTCGAGGCATTTAAACGAGAGGCTTCGAACAGTAAATTCTTTAATCATGGAATGCTAATCATTGGCATTAATTTGTGTAGAAGGGGGGCCGGGGGTAAGAGATAAGTGGAGCAGTCTACCATACCGACCAGCGTCTTTCTTCATTGCGTTTTACCAAATGTACGACACGTCACTAATCGTATTCCTGCTAGAGGGCGCAACGGTCCGCTATCCGCAACTTTGAACTAACTTCGCGACAAATGAAGTGTGTACGTGGGAAGACTTACCGAAGTGTGCTTTATCGGCTGCAGTTCGGTGACCTCGAATTCATCGCCACTCAAACTTGAAATTGTCGAGCAGTCCGAGATCTTGCGACTTGGGGGAATGTCAAGGAGCTCGTACGTCGTCGTCGTCGTCGTTGGGGTCGTCTTGTCTTTCACCTCCGACGTCCTGCTCGATTCATCGTAGCCTACAGATGATAATTTCGTGTAATACAGATTGGAGGATGCCAAACAGGAATTTCGTCTGTTGCCACCATCGTTTATGTGCCTGCTGCAAATCAAGCAGAAAATGCTTTAATTTTTATATTCTCTTGTTAATCACTATTTGTTAGCGACTTGTCGGTAAATCTTAAATTGCGCTATTATGCCTACTTCACACATTATAATCAATTGGAAAATATTTATTGAATGAATTGATTCTTTAATTTCTGCTTAAAAATACGTTTTATATCGGAGAAAAGATAGGCGTGCAGGAATGCCCGTAGACGCGGTATTTTCGTTCAACATCTTTACCATCTACAGCCGAATACATAATAATAATTATCTTATATATCCGAGGTACTTGGATCGAAAATATTTTATTTATATTCACGCGAAGAGTATTAAAATTATATTTAAACATAATAGTACTAATGCCCTATACGATTGATTAATTAATTAATTGAGTCTGATTTGAATTTGCTTTAAGAGAAAATATTTAAGACAATTATTTAAGGAAAAAAAAAAAGTTTACGGAAGGAAGGAATAATAATGACTCCGTTGATTTTACATAATCCAGCGCGACAAATATAAATAGACAGCGTCGGCTATAAACAACTATGAAAACGGAAGTTGTTGCAAATTAATGTGTTCATTGTTCCATAAGAGAATGAGAACTCATTTTTCGCGCATTTATTCACCCATTCGCAATCGGCCAAATTTTATATTATTACATTGCAAGGCAATTGCCGTGACGTCATTTCGATTAAAATACATTGCATTTGCACTATTTGTTAACACTTTAAATTACTGTCACAATGCTTCCAAAACGAACTTCATTCTCTTTAAACAAACATACAAACTCTCCATCGGCATTGTTTTTACTCAATTGGTAGCCTCTAATTACCACGAAAGCAGATCATCGAATCCGATAGCAATCGATATCCTGCCTCTTAATATTACAATTTACTTTCACTCGCACTCGGCTCAATTATAAGAGCAAACATATTAGATCAATCATTCCAAGATCCCATCGACTGCCAAACTTCACTCCTCCTCTAATTCGCACAATCATTAACTATCTCTTAGCGTGACCAATGCCTCCCCCACCCCCCTAAGCAATACCTTGAAATGCTGAGGTTAATGGGCCCCACGCAGACGCAGCACGAGTCCGAGTGCCGTCGGTGCCGGCACACCTGGAGCATGTGATTCTCGAGGCTGGGCGAGAGGTCCTGGAAGTCCCGACCCTCGTCGCAATCGAGGCAGGAACAGCTGCTCGCTTGGCTCGGACTGGCGCTATTGCTCTCGAGCTTTTCCAGCTCCGAGTCGCTGCGCTCGAATTTCTCGTCGAAGTACGAATAGTCCGAGTAATCGCTGACGACGACACTTGGTGTCCGCCAATACCTGGGCCGCCCGTCGCTCGACTCGCTCTCCACACTGTCACCTGACATTTCAACAGCCAGGATTCTTTTATGTTCATTTGCGCCTGCTTTAATAATTCAAATTGGTGGCGGGGCTGTTATTACCGGGCCTCATCATCAACCGATGATGAAGATTGTCGAATGAAACGAATGTATCTCGCGCAATGAGTAAATTAATTATTATCGGAACATGTGTGTGTGTGTGTGTGTGTGTGTGCGCGCGCGTGCGTGTGTGTGTGGATGGGGGAGATGAAGGGGGGTTAGTATGGGATGGACAAAGAATTGCGTCAATTTGATGTGATTGATAATTTAAGCGCTTCGTGAGGAAACGATGACTTAATTAGTACGCGGATAAATGCAAGTGTAAATAAGTGAAAAATTTGCCATACATGTACATATACTTCACGGGTGTTTATAGATGAATCGTGGAAGAATGAAAAAATATGGGAGTCAAAGGTCACAATTATGTATACCAATACGAACAATAATTGGGATAAGAAGAAGAAGAAGAAGAAGAAGAAGAAGAAGAAGAAGAAGAAGAAAGTACACAGGGAGAAAAAGAGTCAAATGAAATATTAATAAATGACAAATGCATAACATGCGAGTTGGCAAATTATTCATTGGTATAGACGGCATGAAAGATGATTTTTAAATCGAATATAAATCCAATTTACGATGAGTAGAAAATTGTGGCTTTGTAAAAGAAATAAATGATCAACTCAATACGAAGAGAAGCTATTTTGAGAAACTAGTGAACGTTTCAAAAAGTTTGCACTACCATTGATAATAAGATAATCTTAAGTCTACAAATTTAGGAAGAAAACTCTATTACTGAGAAATTCAATAAATGTTCGACAAATACATGAAAAATAATTATATGTAGATATTTATTGGATTACAAATAAATTAATTAACAAAGACTATATTGTCATAATTTTTACAAATTTTTTAGATCTAATGTATTGCATTAATTGTGGAATATATATACTGAAAATTACTATAAATAAATTCCAAGTATAATGTTACAAGCACAAAAATATGCCAAATAGGCACATTCGTAAAAATTATAATTATACATTATACAGTAAAGCATTAATATTGAATAAATTAATATCCGAGCGAATTATTAGCACCGTTTTTATAGCTTCAGACACAATTGAAAGCAGACATGTACTTGCACACTGTCCAGATAATAAATTTCCAGATTTGCATAGAATTTCAAAGAGCTCCAACACGATTAATGAAAAACCAATATTAAATTAAAATTATATCGAAGTCTTTCAAATACTTTTTCACGTATACAATATTGAATTGAGATATTTTTCTATTGAAATGCAAATAGATTATGCAACTCGAGTAATCTCAATAAATATAATATATAGTTTTAAAAATCACCAATATATTTAAGTCGAGAGCTAGTCAAATGTTAATGATCAGTCATGAATGCTAAACTCCAAATAACCTATTTTCGAATCATATTGTTAAAAGATGATAACTATTTTCTCACGCCCCAAACAAAATAGTATTGCCTTGATTGGGAATGAAAATGTCGAAATGTCCAATAACTTTAAGCGTTTCAATCAATTTATAAATATTTGTCATATTATTGTTATTATTATTATTAAATGTAAGGTGTAGGCTAGCGGTAGACTCCCAAAGATTTATCAGTGACATCGATTGTTTTGTAAATGGTAAATTTACTATTAGAAATCGTTCGTAAAAGGGAATTTCAACGCATAAAGTTTCACTGCGGATTTCCGCACGAAATCCTAACTCAAGGGACTACGTCCGAGTGCCAACTCACCCTTGTTCTGATCATCGTCGCTAAGAACGGCACTATCGGAACTGCAGCATCTCGTGACCCTGAGCTTCTGCCTCCTCACCGATTGCCCGTAATCCTCCTCGCTGGTCACCGCGGAATCGATGCTCCAGCACCTCGACACCGATCCCCTTTTTCTCTCGGAGTCGGGCTCGATCCCCTCGTCGCTCAATGGACTCTTATTGGTCGACCTGGCGACGACTATCGGCATCGTACTCACCACCGTCTTCGAGTTGAACTCGTCGTACTCCTCCTGGGCCTCCGCTGCTGGATTGCTCATGTCTTCCCCGGGGCCCATCGCCTCCACTCGTTGGCTTTTCGATCTCATGGTGCGAGGGAAGTTGCAGCTGGCTAAGTTTTATCGATCAGGCCAGGTGACCGCAGAATCGCCTCGTTCTCTTCATATTGGCCTTCTAGGCGAGCGCCACTGCATCTTTATCGGCGAGAGAGCTGCAAGAGATTAATTTTGGAATTAGAGGGATGCTTCCAATAGCTTTTTCCGCCAATTCTCTGCCTCTATATGAGATTGAAATATATATATATATATATATATATATCACTTGTTGCTTTAAATTAGTTGGCGTTGAAGACGAGAAATTTTGCTGACACAATATAATGTTATGGAACAAAAAGAATGTTATAGTGAATATAAGTATTATTTGTACACAGACTGTGTTTTATATTGTGCTCTATAAATGGCAAATGAATAATAATAAAATAGTAGTAATGATGCTAATTTATGTATTTTAAAACTTTTCAAATGCCTTTAGAAGCATTATTTTATGTAATGTGTTATTTCGTTGAAAGATACCGAATTTCCATTTCATCTTCACTTCTCAATATTCGCCTCAAAAATATTTCTGTTTGTTAATTGAATTCGTATTTCCTTTATTTTAAACGGCAATAGAGATCGGCGATTATCTTCAGTTGCGTCGATGAGACTACTCTTATCTACTTTTATTCACTCGCCTCCATCCAGGAATTTAAATAGTTGAGCTCACATGATAGTTAAACGAAATAATTTGCATAATAATGTCAAGATTGCATCGAATACATAAGACAATATTGACAACGGTGTGAATAATTTTCTTGATATTCCAACCTGTTTCGTAGCGCACACACACACACACAGAGGTACACACTCTCTCTCCGTCTATCTATCTCTATCTCGCTTCACGTAAAAGAACATTGAAATATTTATTTATTAAACTATCCTTATTTCGTTATGTAATTAATTATGTATAATTTTATATCTTAAACATTTTATATATTTTAAAAATTTATAATCTTATAGTATATGTATATATATATATATTTGTAAAATTGTAGTTTTACAATGAATATCAAAAGTATATAATCGTACAAGTTGTTTTTTATGGTACGTCTTGTGTGAAAAAGGTGTCCAAATTTCTTTTTGATAATTTAAATATAAAGTAAATTGGTAAGGAATAAAAGTTAATGTTTGATTAATGAACTTTCGAAATCACTTTCGAATTGCGCAAAACCATATGACAATTATTTAATTTACAATTAGAAAGTCCAAATAATAGTATACTTCCAGTCAATGACAAACTTTCGGTTTAATACAGATAATTTTGCATTATGATAATCGATATTGTAATTTGCGTAAATTTTATATTCCATAGCAAGTAGTAGGCGAACATTATGTAATAGAATTGAAATTTAATTTGCCTTATCTACTTATAATAGTTTTCCTTACTTTATTCATTCCATTAATATGGGCACAAACTATTTATAAATATTAACAACGTCTTTTTGAGAAACAGTATATAACGTTACACTTGTCTTACTAATTTTATTAGAAGTGGAATTCAAGTGAGTAATCTGCATCGACATTCAAAACGTCTTAGCAAAATGTCAGGAGGCATTGCACTTTTAACGATACTTTATCACGTTTATTAATATTAAACAGTGATTTAATTTAAAATTGAAATTACTGTTCAATAGTAAATAATTGAAATGCACAATATAACAATGGACACTGATGACGTTTACAGCTGCAAAATAACTTGTTTTATGAAAATAAAACTTTCTAACTAACACGCCAATTTCTCGCTCATATTTTATCGCTTAAAGTGCTATTTAATATTATAACGAATTATCAAATCGATACTGCCCCTTCAAAAATTTTCACAATTATTTGAAAAATTTTAACGCGAAAAACCAACAGCTTTCAACGAATGTGGAAAATTTCCACATTCAATGGAAATAATCAAGGAAAGCTACTTTTAAACACGTATGTATTATTCATCACCATATAATAAAGATTAACCGACTCGGCAGTACTCGCTCACTGACATGCCAACTGCTTACCCAAATTCATACCTTCATTCGCAATTTCATAAGAATTGCACACTTGCAACAACAAAAAATCCTTTTACCAACTGTACTCAATTGTTAAAATACACGGACACTGGGACGAAATATGCTTGCAAGCATATTAAATGAATTTCTGAATTCATTAGCTTACAAACTGTCAGCGCCAGAACTAAAAGCGAACTTCAATAAATACGAGGAAACGCGAGTTTTTAATTTTGTCACGTATATAGAATCTCACGTTTTTCGTTTCTCTCTTAACCTACATTTTATTTTTACCTGGCAGCAACGAGCATACGCTCCTATACCTACTTTTCAATTATCCGCCAATCTACCCTAAACCCATTACATTTCACAAAAACAGAGAAGAAATATATTAATAAAGCTCGTTGGAGCTTTATCTCATTGTAGCTCTAATTGCAATTACATCACCCGACTCGCACACTTACTTGACTTCCAGCCATCAGGCGACATTGTAAGGTCTCGAGATTATCATTACAAATGCACAATTCCTAGCTAGAAAATAAAAATCGGCGGCCACTTTAACGTGGCATTAAAGAATTATGACTTAATAACGACTACTGCCGCGTACTACGCTTTCGCCCAAAACTCAAAAGTCCAATCGACGCGAACGCACTGAAAATAGCGAGACACATGTCATCGAGTAAAGCTACTGGCATTATTACCTGCATCGGTAATACGACAATTTTCTCGGCGACAATGCTCGCGATTATCCTCCTAAAGCAAGCCATAGCTCCGCTTAATCGCACTTTGCATCAATGTCCACGCACTTGCGAGTCTCGGCTGAGGAATCTCGAATACCGCCGCAGCCGATGTCCTTAATCTAACCTACAAAACGAAGCCCTTCGACACTCGACAAACAACAACACGTTCAAGTGGCATTTCTGCACAACAACTAAAACATATAACACTGTAAACAAAGCACGCGTGTTCTTAACCTATATTATCGGGCACTGCACTGCTACGACATACTTGCTAACTGTGTCGAGTGGCTTAGCGGAACAAATTCAGTAGCGCCACATCAACTTCTCTGCATCTTGGCCCTTTCGCTCCAACTCGAGGCGGATGGATGAGCCTCGGGCATCGTTGGAGAGCCTAATAGCGTTGTATGGTGCCGAATGTTCGAGCGAGCCTCCTCTCTCTCTCTCTCTCTCTCTCTGACCCGCAAGTTTGCTCGCGCTGCCCCCCCTCCCCCGCTCTCTCTCTCGCTCTCTCGCGGGCTCAGCCAACGACACACATCGCGTCACCAACAGACCAAAGCCGCCGACCGCTACTACTGCTGCTTCTGCTACTACTACTACTACTACTACTCGTACTACTACTTCTACTACCTCTGCCACTTCTGCCACTACTAATACCAACACTACCTCCAATACCGCTACTACCACCAACACCAATGCCCACCTACTAGTGTGTTGTTACTGTTATTAGTCGCGCACGCTGTGTACACACAAGGCGGACTTGTGCATAGAATGCACGAATACAGAGTTCAGCGAAAGCGTAAATATTGCAAATTATTTTCGAATCTCCCGCAACTTTGGCGAGGCTTCTTTTTTTTATCTTCTTTCTCTACTTCCTACGGACTAGCAATTGTTTTCACTTGCCAAGTGTACTCACACTGCCTTTTCACGGAATTTATTCAACATCGACTCTTTTTAAGCTTCGTTCTCAACTACTACGTATTCAAGTTTTTTTTCCCTTTCTTTCTTCTTTAATGCTTTTCTAATTATTCCCCGGCCTTTTTTCCTCGAGGTAATAATGTTCTCCTTTCTCGCGCAAAATCCCATTCCATATGTATTGTTTGTCGGCTGCTTAAACTAAGAATACGGAATAATTCATTTTTAGCACATTCGAGCACTAAGTCTCAAGTGTACAGTCATGTGATATTGAAATTGTTGCATTATGCAGGACGTATATAACAACTTGTTGTAGCTAATCTTTGGGAATTTAAAATTACCTTTTCACGATTGCCGTAGTTACATCATTTCTGAGTAATCTGTCTATGTATAACAAATAAAGTGGTTCCGTAGATTAGGATTATCATACTTTTTTTTTCTTTTTTCTTTTTTCATGTCAAACCAGTATTACACTCCTTTTAGTTATTTAAATAGGAAAAGCATAAAAGTTGCCAGAAGCTTATTTATTTTATTCATAAATAATAAAGTGATTTAAATTTGTATAATTTATCGATAAATGTATACGCCTAAACTTTCAATATATCTAAGACTTGAAGTATTCTCTATCTAGAAATTATGTAATATTTACGTGAGGCTCAGAATCACATTAAAAATGCCACTAAATATGTATACGCGATTTGAAAGGAAAAAGTTTCCTTTTTTCAATTAAAACTTATTTTCCGAAGAGAATTAACCTAACTTGTGTAAAAAAAAAACATGATGTTTATTAAAATTTTATATTATTTTACATGCTTTGATAATAATAATAATAATTATAATAACAATAATAATAATAATAATAATAATAACAAAGAAAAGATATGATTTAAAAAAAAAAAAAATAAAGTGCTATTATCAAATATAAAAAAAAATTCCAAACAAATAAATAAATTCTTATAAACGTTTACAAATTTTGGATAATACAATTATATTTCAAACAATCTATTGCAATTAATAATAATAATATATAAATTCAAATTTACATATATTTAATTGTCATAAAATTTAAAAATCACTTGTACGTATGCATATTATTAGGAAGTTTTTATATAATTTATTAGAAATAATAGCGAATTATTGACAACTAGAAACCAAATATTTTACTATCATTCAAATAGCCCAAATTACATTCAATAGCGAAGGGAACAAAATTATGTGTTTAAAATTGATTAGAGTACAAAATGATTGCAAAACACGTTTATTAGAAATGTGTGTGTGTGTGTGTGTGTGTGTGTGTGTGTGTGTGTGTGTGTGTGCTTATATATGTATATGATTCGTAAAAAAAAGATTCAAACGAATCATTCTTGTATTCTTAACATAGATTCAAGTACACATACTTATTATCATAAGAAAGCTGTTGATAAAATTAACGTATGATAAATAATTTCTGATAAAATTATGTCACGTACGGATTGTTATTATTTGAATGTAAATGTTAAGTAGGCATAAATTATGGTTACAAAATACGGCACATAAGCGAGCAAAATCATTGAAAAAATATATAAAACTTGTATCGAATTTTAAGTGTACTTATTACGTACATGTATTCTTTAGGATTATATTAAATCGTATCGAATGCTCCCATAAGTTTGAATTATCTCGAAATAGAAAAATTTTTGCTGCAATTCTAATCTTATAAAATGTACGGCCAATAATGAAACTATTGACCATTTTCCAATCTATGTGAAGCAAAGCCTTCATCTCCCATATAAACCTATTTAAAGTCGTTTCGAAATCATTTGGATAATACAATTTTAAATCTTAAAATACTCGCTTCAAGTCATAAACAATGTTTCCCCGATTTCTTTTCTCGGCCACGAAAATCTCATTAGCAGCAGAAATGAGAATTGAGATGTTACGTCCGTTACGACGTAGATGCGTGCAATGAATGGAGCGAACATCTTAGCCATTAAACAATTCGGCTAGATTTGCGAAATTCCAATTCTCTCCTTGAAGCTCGCTCTTCTCTTAAGGCATGTAACGTTAATTTTATCTATAATATCTGAAAATATAGAGTCGCAATCGCAATTCATGCTTTCTCGTAAGTAATGAATTGCGCGCCAAGGTTCTGCCGTGTTATTGCGTGCTTTAATTTGCTTTGATGTTTAGTCATTCGAAAAATGAATTGGCGTATTTTCTCAAACGATGAAATTCCTTTATAAAATAATTTTATATCTGTTTGGCTAGTCTAATTCACGATCTTTAAATTGTTTCTTTAATCGCTGATGTACCTTACGAGAACACGCTACTTGTTTAAAAACTTCCTTATTCATCGTTTATTTACATTTGAATATGTTTAAGACAGTTTTATCAGCATCATCGTCGTCGTCGTCGTCGTCGTCGTCGTTGTCGTCGTCGTTGTCATCGTCGTCGTCGTCGTCGCCGTCGTCATTATTATCGTTATACAATTAATAGAATATTGTTTATTAATTTTTAAATGAGATATGGTATCGATGTATTTTAAGAAATATAAATAAAGCATATGTCAGTTTTCAAGATTTCAATTAGGAAAATATTATTAAAAGTTTGGATGTAATTTCTCTTGTACTATCTAGTAATTATGTACTTCATCTGTACATTATGTATTTGGATTATCTTGGAATTATTTTCACAAAATAAATTATCTTCAATTAATTCTTATCAATTGCGAATAAATACTTTGCTACAAAAATATTCTTACTCCCAATCAATATTTACGTATACAAATTTTATGACGATTATCCAAAATTCCTATTACATCTATAATCTCATGTTCAAATCAACTTCAACAACATTAGTCGTAATCCTTTAATTAAAATTCACTGCTTTTTGATTAAATTTAAAAATTGCATGATATCGTTGACAATTGACAATGCAAGCAATTAAGTGGCCTTAGGCGACGATTCCCTCGACCAACTTCATTACGAATTTGCTTCTCCACTAAATTCCCAAAGCATCTTAAGGGATTAGACGAGAGAGCTCAGGTAATCTTGTATTAATAATTTGTATTGGTAAATAAACGCGGCCGGCAATTTAATTCGATAATCACAGTCGTATTGTATATCGTAGAGAAGCTGCTCGCAAAGCAAATATCGAAGGCATGAGGCACTCTCATGGGCCAGAGTAACGTCTTATAAAAAGTTCGTGCATTCTTTTATGTTAAGTGTTGCATCGACGCATAAGTATTTATAGCGAGTGTCGTGTTGGGGGAGGTCGAGTCGTTTTAATGGCGGCGAGGCCCATGGGAATCGGTGCGCCGAATCAAACAATTCTTATTTGCGTACAGAATTTTTTTGTATACATTAGGGTGCGTCGAAAGCAGCATGATATGCTTCTCACGTGGGATTCATGCATTATAAACATGTATTACCGAGATCTGAATTTATTATAGTGGTGTGCGTATCTGTGAGATCCATATGCTTCTGCCGGATGGATTAAAATAACTATTACTTGGCTGAAAGTATTATAGCTTGCGAAAGTAATTTTTCGGAATATTAATATTTGGTTGACTAAAGTTTATTAAGGACTGTGGTGTATGGGGACTCGGTAGTCGATTATTTTTTATAGTTAATTTTTTATGAATAATCTAATGGGGATGCAACTGAAGTATTAAAATGACTTATTAAATTCTTGGATCATTTAAAATGACGATTCGTGTATGTGAGATTTAAATCTTTTTTTTAGGTTTTTTGAATAGGAAATGATTGAAATACTTATTCGAATGAAGTTTTGTAATTTATAATAATATTGTTTCCTAAAGTAATTCGCGTGAAGACTGAAATTGCTATACAACGTTGTATTTTTCTTTTCAATAACTATTATTTATACAATAATTATATATATATAAGTTACAACTATAAGCATATGATAGAGGAATTAATTTCTATGACTTTCTTCAATTTCTTATTGTTAGTAAGGAAAAATATTTCACAAAAATAACTGAATACATGCTTTAAGAATTTATCGTTAGTCAGATGTTTAATGTGAATTCAATTGCCAATAAATATTAATGTACAGTTTAATAATTTCTAAATATAACGTATGTATTACTCACAGAATCTAATTTTAATTACGTCATTGTTATGATCAGTAATATACAGAAAGAGTTACGTATATCCAATAGATTTCTAATCATTTTTACGAGCTATTTTAATAATAAATATTACAAATATATCAATAAATTAATTAAAAATAATAATTTTACTTTATAAATAAAAGTAATTAAACATATTTTTATAAAGTTAATGGAACATAATTTTTTTTTACACATTTGCAAATACCGTTTTTAACGTGTCTACTTCAACAATTAAAAGTTTTATGAAAACGTATATAAAAATAAACTAAATATTTTATTGCATTAATTTTCATTTTACCGATTTAAGTAGTTTTTAAAATTAATTTACGTCTCCATAAATTGGTTGAAACTTTAAAAAAAATTTATAATCTTATTTTTTGCTAGGTATTACACTGCCGTTAATGTTGCCAAGAAATAGCAATAAATAATTATTTTGTTAAAATTTATATGCTATTATTCTTATGTCCGTGATTTCTCAAAAATATACTCATTTCAGAGAAAGTTATTTCATTTATAATAAATATTTACTATTTAAAAAGATAGTAATTATATTATTATACAATTAAAATATTAGCAAAGTTTTTAGATTTTTAATATTATGTATTTAATATTTTTTATTATTAATAATTTTATATATATTTAATATTATGTATTTAATATATTATTCCGTGGAACAAAATATTAATTATGGTTATTATATGTTGAGAGCGTATAGTTGCATAATTTTTTCAAGTATATACGTAAAAGAATTATGTAAATTATACTTGTAAAAATCATTACTAGAATAACAATTTAAATACAAAATTAATAAGAATATTATATTATGATCAGTATTAATACCTTAATCTATATATACATGACATTTTTAACTTAAGTTTAATTTTAATATTAATTATTCATTCATTTGCAATTGTCTCTTGAATGTATATGGGGCAATCGGTAAGACGTTTAAACATTTCTGTATTGCAATAATTAGGTAATCAAATATAAGCTGTAAAAAAAAAATATCTTGCAATAAAAGAAATTATTCGATATGTGTACTAATTTTTATGCAATTTAAAACACTTTTTAAATAAAATTTCAAATTATTTACAATTTGTAAATATTATATTATTTGTACATTGTTGCACACTGACTACATTTCCGTATAACTTTTGTATTTAATGATAAATGTAAGCATTAAATATGTAGAAATCATAACGTGAGCTAATATTGGAACCGAATGTTTTTATTTAATTTTAATCGCCAATTTTGCGACCAAAATAATTAGACTGAATAGAAAAATATAAATTTATAAAAATTGACAATGATTCTAAAATAAAAGTATGTAATATATTTTTGTAATATAATTTCAGCTACTTTAGCTAAATAGAAATTTTATTTTAGATTCTTTAATTGTAATAAATTAGCTTTTTATAGTGCAACTATTGTGCTTTATATAATAGTTTATATACAACTATTCTTTACATTATAAATAACAAGAATATATCTTAAAATATAATTCAACGTTATGTATTATTTTATGAGCAAAATGTATAAGAGGCAAACCGTTGACATTGAAAATTGATATACAAATTGACAATATATTTTAGAATAAAAACTTAGTGTCCAGAAATTATCGAGTCGCTCTATGTTAAAAAGTTTGATAAATAATAATTTTCAGTAGATGAAATAAGACAAATATTATGGTATAAATTAACCGATGGTGGTGATGTTTAGCTTTGGCTGATAAGGTAGAATAATACTTAAATATTTTAATGTGAAACTTGGTAGTTGAACATTGCCATCTACGATCACAATTCTTATCACAAGATCCTATAAGTGCGTGGAAGATTTTTTAATTTTATTATTCAAAATTTGTTTTATTTAAAAATTAATGTTTACATTTAAAAGTCAATTGCACATAGTAAATATTTTTGCAATCATATCCAGTAAAGTATAATAATGGCATAGCAATTTAGTAATATATTATCTTATTATATAATACAAAATATTTTCCAACGTTTTTATATTAAGGGATTACGATCAAAGCAGAATATTTTCTATTTAAGCCCTCGTCAAAAGTTCGTCCTTTAAGTGACTTTTTTGAAAATTATTCAGAGAACTAGAACAATAATCAGGACTGTTATCTACATTTTATAGAAAATCTGCGAAACAAGCTTCCTTTTATCCATCCTTTTTATACGTTTCTTTTAACATTTTAAACATTAAAATACTAGGTTAAAACCTTGTGCAATGAGACAGAAAAACAGTCTAGAACGAACATCATAAAGAACGCCATCTAAATAATTTATCAAGTGAAGAATTTTCATTTCATACATCTATTGATGTACGATCAATGTCAAATCGTACGATTAAGGTTGAATTTGCGTGCTTTTGCAACAAATTTTAAAAATACAAGTCACACTATATATTTAAAATTTTATTTTTGAATCTTGAAACTCCAGGAGTATTTTAATAATATAACAATTACGAATGAATTGTACTTTATTTACAAGTCATCGACTTGGCTTGAAAATTTTTTTTAAGTTTGCTGCCATTGATTTCAAAGCGAACAGAGGCAAAATAAAAATCCTTCTTTATTGATTTTGTTTTTTAATTTTTTATCCTTAGAGTTCGTTCATATATATATATATATATATACATTTAAATGACAATGTACAATGTATTTGTTCCTATTTCTGTAAATGAGTCCTTTGAATACTAGTCGAATGTTCTATTTGAATCCATTATTTCATTTTTATGTTACGTAATTTAATAAAGAAATCATTTAGTTGTTAAACTCGTGGACGGGCCACTTCATTTTTCAAAAACAAATTTTACTCGATTCTTTGTCTCCGCACAATAACAGCATTTAAACAACATTTAACCAAATTTTTTTTTTATCATATATCTTATGGAAAAACGGCTGTTAACTATTTAAACGGAGGTAATTCACAGTGATTCAAGATATCGTTGTTATGAACTGACCGATTCATTTACAATAATATTGAATGTATCATTAGATTAGAATTCAGATACTTCAATTATTGCATTCTTCAAATCGGCTCGTCTGCCTCGTGAAACTTAAATATCATATGGAATGAGCAGATAGAAGGGACAAAGATGTGGCGCATCTCAATCCTTACGCATCGAACAAGCACAATATTGTCGTTTGGAAAAATATTTCATCCTCGTGTGCACGCTCGCAATAAAAATAAATGCCGGAGAAAGATTGTGGGTGGGGTGGGTCGAGGGGCGACGGGGGCGGTGGGGGGTGGTGGTGATTGCACATTGTCCAATGTGAAAATCGACTCATCTGTCAAAAGGGATATCGTAAGGCGTGCAAAGTTAATGCTCAATTATCCTCAAAGCCCTTCGTCATTCTTATCGTTTTTTCACTCTTGCGAGTACGTGCGCAGAGAGACGGTAGAACCGAGGCTCCACAATCCATGTAAGCATCCTTTTGAAGCAGCTCTTCGCAGATGTTTCGCTAATAGAACGCGCTTGTGTGTAGCCGAGTGAGGGCGAATCCTTAAGTCCGAGCTAGAGATAGAGAGATAGAGAGAGCGAGATAGAGAGAGAGCGAGAGAGATAATATCGAGAGAAGCAGGGATAAAAGTTAAACGAGGGAACAGTCACGGGCACTCGCGCTAAAAGGTATGCAGCGTTTTCTTGCTTACTCGATTGACGTCACGCGTGCGTCAGAGACAGGCGCAGCTCGTCCAAAGAAACAAGAAAGTTTCGATTGAATGGAATTGGCTAAAGCGGTAACGACGCTCGCATGTGCGCGCTCGTGTCGACGTCGCGATTTAACTCTTTTATCAAGCGGGCCCCTCCAGCCCCCGCGAGCTCGCTTAGATTCGCATTGTAAATTGGGAATTTCGCGAAACCGACGGGGCGTGCGATTCCTCGCAAAACCGGCGAAGCCCTCCTCCTCCCGCCTCCTCCCGCCTCCTCCCACCGACGAACGCCGCGAACGCACCACGAAAGCACGCAATTACCGAGAAATTGCCAATGAGTGGGTGCATTAGCCTCAGGCGCGCGCGCTTACGATTAACTCCAGAATCATCGTTTTTAAATAACCGTTTGTGAATTGTTACTGGCTAGCTTGGCTGCGAGCTTCCGCTGCTTTATCTGCTCGGTGCGCGATCTTATCCCAAAAAATGAGCAATTCCGATTGGGAGTATTGGATATTATTAGTCGAGCATCGAATAAGGAAGTTATCAACGCCACGATTGAATAGAGGCAAACTCCGGCCGAGGCTCAATGGAATTTCAGCTCTTTTAATGCGGACGGGCAATAATAATTGTTGTGTATAACATTAAATGGAAAAATTGAAATTCTATTTTATATAAATCATTGTGACGACGCGATTTCTGGCTGCTGAATTTTTCAATTGAAATCTCCTATTATTCGCTCGAAAAACATGTGCCTGATTGCTATTGCATTTAAATTTAAAAGCTGAGTTTTAGAAAACGCTGAATCAATATCCTTAATAATCTTGTAATTAAAGCTCTCCAGCTTCTCTATTTCAAGTATCAAGGAACTCCAAGTATAAATTATTACTCAATTTTTTTTTTCTCTCTTTTTTTTTTCTTCTTTTTTCGCCTTTTATTTAATAATTTATTGCGTTTGAAATAGCGCCTTTTGTAAATAACGATAAAGTCAATGCAGCAATATTATTCTAAGCACGTATTATTTCACGTTAATTGAGGATATAATAATAATAGCAGTGGTCGTAGCGTAATTGCTTATGGAATAGGGGTCGCTTAAAAATTAATTTTTTTTTACACCCAAGTAAGTACTCTAATAAAATAACTTTTTTACTTGGACACTTAAAATGGTTGGTTTTTAAAATGAGCTAATCGGTAATTTGCTAATTAGAGACTGTTTAATGGCTCTTTTCTTGAAAATCTTTACTACTCACTGAATATTGCAAATAACTTCGCTAACAACAATTTAAGACTGCACTCGAGTTTATTCGAATTATACCTTTCGTTACATTAGCGATATTGCAAGTGTAGAATATCAGTGATAAAAGAATTGTCCATTAGTTCATTTATGGGTTAAATTACACGTGTATTATGTATTTTTAGTTGTAAGTCATGAAATAGTGCTTACCGATACCTTTTCAGGAATCGGCAGAATAAATTAATTGCAATCATCGATCTCGCAAGCATTAACAACGGCTTCTATTTGATAATTTATTTAACATTAGATGAATAAACAGTGTCGCTTTTAGAATGTTAAAAAAAGGTTAAAGATAAGGCAAAAATTTAGTAAGAATAAGTATTAAGAAATCTCTTGTTGATTAATTACTATTTTTTACATGACTTTTCTATTGCTAGAAATTTTAAACAATTACTTTCTTAAACTTCTGCAAGGATATTTTTATTCGGACAGCCATAAAATTTATGTTGTAGATACGCATATGGTTATCATTTATATAAAATATTTTTATATTTATTTAATCAACGGTATTTTACAAGAGCTATGCACTTTCATACACAATTTAGGAAATTGATTCTCTCAAATATTTCGATCCATTTAATTTACAATAACGTTTTCTATTATTAGCACAGAAATGAAATGAATATTTATATTGTGCCAGTTGTTAATTATGTTGCAAAACTTTAAAAGTACTTGTATGTGTCGTTTACAAAAAAAAAAAAAAAACTTACTCTTCTCAAAATACATAGATTCAATCAATACAGAGTAAAAATTTTATAATTAATCATATGTTATGAGAACAAGAAAACAAGCATAAACGATGCGTTATGCCTCTTTATATATACGCGCTTATAAAAATACAAACATTCTGCTACATCGAATAAATAATTTTTGTTATTATTTGTTTATTTAACGAGTAAAGTGGCCAGATATCGAAATAATTCGTTAAATGTTATTATTCTATTTATGAATTCTAATGTAACAAAGAGGTTGCTTTATAAAAATTAAAGTATAATCAAATATCTCGCAAGAATTTCTTAGCAAATAAAGAAATAAAAAAATAGGATAAGGTAATTTGGCATATTTAATTCCAAACAAATTAATAATTAAATTAAATTAATATTAAAATAATGTTAGTACGTAGTGGCGAATGAATAATAAGCATAATAATGGTTGGTAAATATTCTTAATTAATTTTTAGTAATACCACGTATTTTTTTTTTTTTTTTATTATAATGTATACCTGTATCTCTTCGATTAAAACATTAATAGAGGTGTCGGGAATCTCAGCATTTCTTCCATTTGAGTTTTATTTATACTACAGTATAGCGTTTCTATTATGATTTCATAATCCACTGTATAAATATCTTTTCGAATAATGCTCCTTATGGTTTCTAAAATAAATATTGTCTCTTACGCATTGCAGGAAACCTATAAGAGTAACAATTTTATTATTCTTTCGTAAATATTTTAGTAGAATATTAATCCGTATGTTTATAGTTTCGCTTAAGGACTTTTGAAATTTGTTGATTTAAACTTTAAATAATACATAGAATTTTATGTTTCTTTTATTTGATGAAAAATATAAATGAAAAATTAAATAAAATCAATTGTGTTGAATTATGTCGAAGCTTTAGAAGTTCTAGTAAACAATTGCCGATTATTCTTTAAGAATAATATATTAAAATTCAATTATATACGAATATATTTTATTTAATTAGAAACTAGATTAAAATATATTAAAAATATAAGTGAAAATGCAAAGATAAAAAATATATTAAAACATATAAATAAATATTATTTAATTTGTACAAATCGCACGCGAATGTTATTTATTGTAAGGTTCTAGCTTATTATGAATAGTTATTACAATATATATATATATATATATATATATATATATATATATATATATACATGTAATTTTTATTCAATTTATTTAGTTTAAGATCTAAAGGCTTTAAACCAAAATGGGATTGTAAAGTTGCATCTAAAAAGATCACGATTCTTTTCATTTTAGAAACATATTCTTTTACATATGTAATAATTAATACAAGTTCTTAATAATTTACATTAATTTAATATAATGCCATATTGTCTGAAATGTAATTATATTCAGGCCCTTAATTTATTAATTTAATTAATATTATGTATAATTCGAATAAATGTACTTTATTTTTATCATTTTTTTCAAAATTCAAAAAAGTTTCGAAATTTATGAATTTCTAAAAGAATATTATTGGAAAAAATAAGAAATTATTAAATTAATATATTATAATTAAAATGTAGTGAAATGCCATGTAATAATTACGATATTTTCCATTAGTACTCAAACATTTGACAATATGTTAAAGAAGCGTCAACATTGTTAAAGAGTCATTAAAGAGTTTTGGAAAACAAATTTTGTTTTAAATATATATATATATATATATATGTGTGTAGAATTATTATTTCACGATGAATGGAACAGTTGAATAAAAAATTAAACAAAGACTTTAAATGTATAAATATATAAATATTTTCACGAACCTATCCCCATACTAATTAAACATTTGCAAAGTCAATGTCTTGCTGTTTTTGTAAGATAATTCTTGTAAAATAATGTATTATTGATTTATTTTGACATATATTAATAACGCAGTAACCATAGCAACGCAATTATAAAGAAGATTGTCTCGAACACTTGCAAGTTAAGACAATTTAAATATCCTTGACGTATATTTGTCCCAAACGAAGTTTAAGTATCAGTCATTCAGGCAGCAACACCTTGCAATATATTTACTATATCAATAGGGTTGATGCGCAGAAATTGATTATATTAGAAGAGTGACGAGCAGAAACGAGACGGAATGATGTAGCAGCCTATCGCCAATTGATTTTTTGTAACGTGGATCGCTATATTTCTATCATCGGTTCGGCGCTGCCTTAAATCAGGCGCCATTATCTTGTCAGTGGCCACTTGAGCCTATTATCAACTCGATTTCGTCTTTGTCTTCGGTATCCTCGACGCTAAACTGCAAAATCAACCTTTTCTACGTGCCCTGAAATCTTTTGCCACGGCGGTTTGCCGAGGAAACGTGATATTTCGGGCGGCCGATAAATTATTTATCGAACTAATGTCTTTGGTCTTCGTTAGAGGATGCAAACAATATTAATTCGATCGAGTTAATAGAATACTCAGACGACTGAAAGTTTATCATTCATTTTCAATGTTAATGACAGTTTCATACTCCAATGGCTTCCAACTTTATTCGTATTCTACGATACTTCGATATTTCTATTTACTCTAATGTTATCCAATTAATTAGCTTATTTGAGTATTTGGCAATATAATGACTAGTTGTCGAATTATTGTAAATGTATTGTTGCCTTTGGAAGGCTTCCCTTGTATTTCGAAAAATATATATTGGATCGGGAGTGATGGATGAAAAAAGAAAGATTTACTACTACACGGAAGAACCGTGGCCGCAAGAAAGAATATTGAATTTGAATAAATCATATTGTTTCGTAAAAACACGGCGAAATTGATTAGAAGTCAATTGTAAAAATAAATTATATCTTATGACGTCAATTAAAAATTTTTATTAGTCTTTGATAAGTTTTTTACGTAAAGAAAAGTGCAAATAGAATTTTTTGATACACAGTTTAATTTATATTTAAATTCGACAAATATAAATTGCACGCTAAAGTGCAATAATTTTCTTACTTTCAATAAAGACAAGCAATAACAATATTTGTAAAAAAAAAGTAACGATCTTCTTTAAATACACTTTTACGCTATAATTTTTGCGTAAATTTTTGAGATCTTAATAAGATGAATTAGAGCCTTACAATTACATTCCTCTAAAACATGCTCTATTGGGGCTAAAAAAATTTAAAGCATAATTTATTTTTACAAGCTGCATGCTTTATTGTCTAAAAAAATGTATGCGTTATGAGAATTAAAGCTTGCTCGGGCTTTGGGAAAGTGATTTATTAGGAGATTAAATGTGACGGGTCTTTTCCCTAATTTATAGAAATAATCGTCAACGAATCGTATCAGTTGCTAAGAACTTGGCACCTCATCCACAAACGAATGATCTCACTTTATTTATTTCGTACTGATGGAGCATTCGAGAGAGAAGGCGAAAAAAGTGACTCTTTAAATTTATCGTTCTTTAAGTTTGACCCGAAATAAGGGTTTTGGACGGCAAATGTTGGCTTCGAGAAGTCAAAGATTTATGACGCGTAGTTTACATTGTTGAATTAATGTCTGCGCGCCGTTAGGTAATTTCAGTAATTGCGCTCACATTCGCTTTTGCAAATGTTTTACGAGTACTTTAGGCTCTAATAATTTTACACGCTTTGCAAATAACAATTCGTTAATTTTTAAACAAGTTTTTATTTAAGGTAGATAAAACATCTATTTTTTATTTTTAATTCCTTTTTATAATTTTGGATAATAAATTTTTTCTATGCGCTTCCATATGAGCTTCTAGAGCACAGCCTGTACGGCATCATTAATAATCAAATGCGTAGAATATAGTTTTATTAAGGTTATTGCTTTCGTCAAAATTAAAAGACAAATGTTATACCAAAAACAATAGCTCACTTCCTCCGCAAACTATGTATTGACTAAACGCAAACTATGTATTGAATATTGATACGATTCAATCTTATTTTATGCATTCTACTTTTACATCACATTATTGCTAAAGAAGTTTCTCATAATTATAATTAGACTTTTGAAATTCAACATCCTTGATGTTATATCAAAGTTATATTACAAAGATTCGTAAAATATGTCTCTATACGTTCAATGGAAGTCTCGTTGATAGAAGAAATCTTAAAAAAACTCGTTATATAATTTAATATATATATATATATATAGTCGTACTATTATAATTTTGTCATGGGTATAAAAATTTTTTATTTTTGTTTTTTTGTTTTTTAATACACACACATGACACTTCATTGGATTGAAAATAAAAGGATTGAAAATAAATTTATATTATAAATTTGGCACAAAATATTGGAAGCCTCTCTTCTATATATTTTTAAATCCATTAACTTTGAAATTTTTATCACTAATTTATAAATCTAATTTACATAAATAGCTAGAAATATATGAAATTTAAATTTATGGTATTTTCAAGTAACTTAAATATAGTATATTTTATAGCATCAAGAGTATGATAAATAAATAAACTCGTCAAAATATTAATAAATTGTCACTAGATGGTAGTAGAGAGAAAGTAGCAAATAGAGAGGAGGGAGCAGGGAATCGCTTTTTGTTATTAATAACAAATATTCGGTAAATGATAATCACCGGAAATTGGTTGTAAAATTGTAAAAGTAATTGTAAGGATAAGAGCGAGTATCTGCTTCAAGATATAAGTATTCTAGGTATTTCTTCGTGATATAAGATAAGATATTTAGTACTTGGTTTGATAAAAATTATTGCTTATTAAAGAAATAAATATGAAAGTATAATTGTGTATTGATTAAAGAAATGTGACTGCGTAGCACGAATATTCGTTTAAACATAATTCAGAGTTGAATAAATAAATTGATTAATGAACAGAGTTGCTAATATCGATGAATAAGTATATTTGACGCTTCTTTTAACATTCATTATGTAAAATTAGTGATAAAACATAAAAAATATGGAGAAATTTTTTACGTGTTTATAAACACTTTCAGTTAATATATTCACGTACATTTATACTTTTTATAATTGTTGGCAAAAGGACAACCAAACTGTTTAAATGCTCATTATTATTTTCCACCAATTTTAAATATCCGTAGTTTAAACGAATATTGGTTTATTGATGATAAATACATACCTAAATTTGATGTGTTTCTTGCTTGGAAATTTTTTTCTTAGGAATTCAATCGAACATCTGTATGATTTCTTTACGATGATTTTCATCAAGAGCAACCGATTCATGTAAATATATTGTATTTAATTATAGTTTTAATACTCAAATTAATTATGTTTCATCAGCTGTTCAATAGTACTGAGTCGTATCTAATTACTTAGTACATCGAGATGTTAGATATTGTTCTTGAAAATTTGATATTTCAAATGTATAAGAATTAAGCTAAATGTAAGGTATGCAAATATATAATTAAATTAACAAATGTAATATATTTATTTGTAATAATAATACTGGCAATACATGTATTCATAAAATTACTTCGACTCGTTTGAAAATACATAGCTACGTAGCATAATTGTGAAATTTAATTATGATAAATATTTAAATTTAGATAAATTTATTACTTGTCTAAGACATAACTCATATGCATTTAGACTAAAAGCTTTTGTTAAGGATTTTATTATTAATTTTGAAACTTTAATTCATTATGTAAAAATATACATTGAGATATATTCAAAGGCGCAATAATTCAAAAAGTCTGTGTCAATAATTTGTAAATTTTCATAACAAACTTAAGTCCTTCTGTTTAAAATTATAAAAAAACTAATCAGTAAGCTAAAGATAATGATATCAATCGCTTAATTAGTTCAATTGACTGAAATTGGTTATCAATAAATATTTTGTTGCCCGATTAAAAATTTGTCAATATACTTAATAATTATTATATTGTCATCTCTTTTGTATTTAAATACTTAATATTACGTAGGCTCCTTTGATTTTATTATTTTTTTAAAATACTTTACGTAGTTTAGCTTAGAATTTAGTTATTTTATAAATAAAAAAAATCATAAAAATCTATCGATTATTTTATAATGCATTTTATAATTGTTGGTGATATATATTATACTTGAGTAATTGAATTGTTTTAAAATAAAAGTAATATTGATGGTAAATAATATACAATTTTCAATATTATACTGAGCACTGATTAATCTATCTACAATTATTTATATAATATTTATATAATTATGTAAAATAAATTATTGTAACATATAGAGTTAATAATTATTTTTTTAGAATTTTTAACCTACTACGTATATAGAAATATTTATAATAGAAAAACAAATTCCATTGAAAAAATTAAAATTTTTTCTTTTATACGGCAATTTTTACGAAACAATTAACTTATTAAAAAAGTAAATTTTATATTTTATCTTTAGAAGCATTTACTTATTGTATAAGTCTTACAGTATATTTTTTAAAACATTATAGAATTGATTAGATTCTTAATGACATTTGCTTTTGTAATTGCAATTTGTTGTCATACTAATAAAGCTGATGTCTCCGTGTAATTAATCTGTATTTAAAATTTTATTAATAAGTAAATTCTCTGTACAAAAATGAGGTTAATTTGTCTGTGATATTTTTAGAAATGCAATAGTATACAGTACATAAGGCTTTTTTCATAAAATCTTACACGCACTAAAGTCTTTTTATTATTTTTATCTTAATAGTGGAATACGAAGATACAGAGACGTACATATTACAAAAATTTATTAGTATATCCTAAAAAGAGATTTCCGGTCCCACATAAAATCAGGTTTATGAAATTCGAGTTGCGGATATATGAGTGGCACGTATTTTTTATGACGAGGTCACGTTATTTTTTGTTTCTTTATTTTTACAACTAACACAATGATTCTCTTTGCCTTTTTTACCGTTTTTCATAAACGCAATGAGCCGACAGGGGGAGAAAAAAAAAGCAGAAAAAAGATACGACAAAAATGCATAATATCATAGGGAATAATTGGCAAATCATATTCGCAATGTATTATTAAAGAGCCTGTCGCTACACGCACACACATATATATATATATATATATATATATATATATTAAATATTACATACTTTAAATAATGCGTTATTATGTATTAAATATCTGACTATGAGTATTGTATAAATAAAATTTTGTAGCAACAATTATAATTAAAGTCATTTTTAATTTGCTGATTTATTTGAAAAAATATCCATATTATTGTACCCATAATGCCCACTTTACAATACTCGTTGGCATTTTATATGCGTGTTACGTCTGATAGAAGTAACAATGAGCTAATGCACAATTACACATATTATATATTCTTATTTGAAAAGACCTTTTTCTCGCTTATACTACGGCAGAATTAAAAAAAAGAACTCTACTATTCATATAGAATACAAATATTATGCAATTTTATTTAAAGATTATTTGCTTGGTGCATTTTACTTGCAGATACTTATTTTTTATATATTTTATTAGTTTGAACGTTATTCTGAATTGTTATGTTCTATGTTAGGTTGGATACTCGAATATTTCATATTAAAAATTAGTATAAATATTTAAGAATTAATATTTTAAATGAAACCGTTAATGCTCTCTGATAAAAACTTATTTTTCGCCTCCACTTACAACAACTAGCTCCTGTCAAATATTTGTGTTTTTTTTAAATTCGAGCACTTATAATGTTTGAAAATTTTATAGATGTATAATAAAAATTTGCTGAAAGCTTGATGAAAATAATCTCTCCTGTATTAATTAGGAGCTGGGGCTGAGAAACCGTATTCACCGAATGTCGATTTATATACCATGGAATGTGAAGAAAATGAAGCAAAGCTTGAATTCCAATGTGAATCGAAATAATCCACAAGGTGAATATGACAGACCGAGGAGAAGAAAGATCAAAAGCTGAGAATTGCGAAGAAAGAAGAAAAAGGAAGAGAGTGCGGGAAGCTCAGGACATTTGCATTCACGTGTAAAAAGAGAAAAACAGCGACTTTGATGTGGTGCGACGATGCATGCAAGAGTGAGATTTGTTTGTCTATTAAACGAGTAAATCAAAAGGAAATGAGAAGGAATAAGGATTAAATGGCTAAATTTATAGATCGAAACGATGTGGTTACGAACGTATACAACAAAAAGGAGAGAGAAAAATGTATACGTATACCGATTGCCAATGGAATCGGGTCAATGACAGGCACAAGGACTACCACACAGACAGACACACACCGAGTCTCCTCATTCCAACTGTCCCAGATAGACGATTACAAACTCGCTATTTATCGCTTGTACATTATTACGTGCTCACCTTACATCGTCGTTATCTTCATGTGTGTGTGTGTGTGTGTGTGAACACCCGTTTCATAAACCTCATTTACATTGCTAAATATAAGTGAAATGTGCAGTGTATAGGTACATCTGCGCGATTATAATGCTGGAAAATTTTTATTCTGAAAAACTAGGCGCTCTGTTACCATTGTCACTCTTTACCGATAATCATTTCTAGTGCTCGGAACTTCAAGAATTGCACGGCGATAGGTTTAATTTAGAATATAGGATTTAACTTTTTGCTTCTAGGCAGTCGAAAATGAGCGGCACAACGAACGCTTATTACACCGAATAATTGCCGTGAATTATAGACAACAAATATATCTTCCTATTGATAATTATGCTAAAAATAATAATTCAAATGGCATTTAGTTTTGCTTGCTCGCAGCATTAAATAAGCCGTAAATTTAACATAAAATTATTTTTTAAGCAATAATAAAGCGTCTATAATACAATATAGTCATTTTACATGGCATTTTTCCGATTGTTAATAGCGACGTTGAAAAAAAAACGACGTGTTTATGTAGATTTTTAAAAATAGAAACGTAACGTTAATGTAAAATTAAAAATTTCACCTCAATTAAAATAGAACAAATTTAATTCTCGTATCAAGGCTGTATATATACATACGTGATCTCATTCATGGTTTTGCGCTTGAAATTTAATCGATATTTTCATAATTAATATTAACAAATATTACAAATACAAGGCGCTATTTATACTGATTTATTAAGTTATGAAATAAAATTTGAATCGCGAGGCAAAAAAGATTTCAATTGTATTTTCCATTTCAATGTTCGAGAAAAGTTTTACGAAAATCTTATAAATGTTGAGATAAACTAAAATCAGTCTACTTTAAAATGATCAGCCATTATAAGAATAAAACTATATTTCAAATCTTTAGAAACAATCGTGAACTTTCGCTGCCTATATTTAAAATAAAAATTACACATATAAGATTTTGGAAGAAAAAAAATTTTCCCGGATTTTCGGAAATTTCAAGAGAATTTTTATATTAAACATTATCGTTTAATAGCGTTTTTATTTTTTTTTTTATTTTATGAAAATGCAACAACAGTAGGCTTATTCATTATTTTTTATGAAAAAAAAAAAATCACACTTAACTGATAATTAAAGAGTATTTATAGGTACTGGAAAAATTATCCTTAGAACATTTTTAAATTCAGATTCATAAATAAACGTTGGTAAATGACAGGCTCCTTTGTTTATCGATCGTGTTAATAGTTTATCTTTCGGTGCGCAGAGGAGAAAATCTTTCGTCTCTTTATTTAGAAACTGTTAGAAATTCCTTTTTCACGCATGTAAATTTCAAATTCATGCTCGCACCGACTTTGGAATATGAAAAGATATTGAACAATAACTTCAGCATGGATTAAACATAATCGATTCAAATGTGAGCTCGATCTGTCAGTTTATGACGTACGATATTATAAAGTTGGTGGTCATTCAGTATTCAGACTTTGCGTCATCACTATTCTAAAAAAAAAATGTTATCAATATTTATCAAATTTATAACCAATATTACCAATATTTAACAATCTTTGTTATCAATATCAATTTTCTCTAATATTAAAATCACTTGAATCACTTTTATCCTTACATTAACATTCGACTGTAAAGAAGTTTATAATATTATTTATCTACTGCTTGGTCCTAGTAAATTAGCATGAAAACGCCATAATTTTATCATGAATAGAATTTGCAATTTTATTGTCAAACTGTCTTAAGGACCAATATAATGTAATATTATGTAAGCTGATAAACCGAATAGGATATTAAAAGATGAAATTTTGTCTGTTTGTAAAGTCATACTTATTGGATAACAATCGCAAATGTTTGCAAGGAGTGATAATATAAAAGTAAAATTATACAGATTTATTAATAAGAAGATCAGAGTAATATAAATTTGAACATAAGATAAATAAGTTTTACGGTAAAAAATATGAGAAATATAGTGCTCTTGTTTTTTATGAATTATTATGTTTCCAGCTTATTAATATAAATGTAATCACGATTTTTGTTTTTTTTTTTATATTTTTCTAAGGTAAAAAATTTTCTTTGCTTCTTTAACGCAGTGACGTATTTATCCTGATAGTATTTTAATATTAATTCTCAGTATATTCATATATATTTATATATATTTATATTTAGTATATTTATATATAAATTACTAAAACAGAATTACAGATATGTATTCTAGTTTTGAGTAAAACAACATAATTCCAAAATATTTAATGTATTTTTTAATACATGACTCAAGTTAATATTAAAAAACAACTGCTACGACAAATCCCATCTATTCCAATAAAATGGATTTTACATTTTTTTGTGAAAACTTCAATGTACAAAGAATCAGTGCAATGGCTTTCTTGGAAAAGAGTCAATAATTTAACGTGAATATGAAATTCTTATGAATTTTTAGCGCTTTTAGTTTTTATTAATCTGCAAACTACATACACAATTAGATCCAGTATAAGTGAATACATTTATAATTGAAAACATGATAAATCATTATATATATATTACATAGCTTATGCCTTGAATCTATTTTGTTTAGATTATAAATAGATATTAATTTTTTTTCTTCATTTTAAGTAATACAATCAATGTAATGTAATTATTTCAGAAGAGTATAATTAGCAATAATCATAATTGCTTTATTTTATGAAGTGGTTCTTGAATATAATATAATAAAATCGAGTACATACTTCAAGTTATTCACTTCAACAGAAATAATATATATTTTCTGTATTTTATTGGATGTATTGGTTTTGTTATGAAAATAGCTTTCTATGAACGTGAGATTTTCAGATAAATATCTTCGTCAATAGTACGACAATATTTGAAAGCAATTGTACGTGTGCTTATATGTATTTGCAGATTTTTAGTTCCATTATCAATTTAGTGATAGCTTTTTTCCAAGTGAGATGGGCACTTGTCTATAAGCGCCCTTCTCTGTCTGAATGTTTATATGGACGTAAACCAATGCAAGTACATCTAGTTTCTGTAAATAATCCTATCCTCTAAAGATTTTCCGACGCGTGCATGCAAATATTGTTTATGGTATATTTATCGATAAGATATTGTATATTCAAGGTTTAATAGAAAATATTGAATCATTATATCTTTGTAAACAGATTAATAATATGAAGCCGAGAGTGATACATGATAAATCAAAGGTAATTAAAAAATTTATTAAATCAATCATTATCAATTAGTTTTTTATTCTAACGTATGGGAAACATGAAATATAACATGCAAATATTAGAATTTTTATGTAAATCGAAAAAAGGTTGACAGGCTTATAAATCATAAAATCGAGAGATCATAATAATTAACATACATTTTAAGTGTACAAATCAAATGGTAATCACGCGAATAATCATGAAAAATAATGAAGATAAATATGTTTTAATTTTTCCTCTGCCTGCCTCACAAAAACTTAAACGTACAAATATGCTTCTTTTGTTCAGCATGTCACTTTGTTAATTTCGTTTGCGTCATAATCAACTCTGCCTATATAAATTTATTGTACGTAAAAGCTTCAATTATTGAATGTGAAAAAATTCATTATTTGTGCATAAATATTGGCATTAAATTAAAAAATCTATGAATTGTGTATGTATCATTTAACGAGCAGAAAGAGGAGAAAAAATGTGACATATATACGTAATAATTAGCTTTTCAAATCGTCAATTGTTCGGAAAATTGTTTTAAACTTGTCCAAGTGATTGAAAACCAATTCCTAATGTCCTATTTTTCAGTAAATTTAATTAGCCAAGTGTCAAAGCAACTATTTTGAAAAATCATTTAGTATCAATAATCTACATAATGTAAGGAAGCTTTAATAAATAATTAAGCATAATCAAGAAGTTAAGATTTTTTTGTCTAATTCTATTAGCGGTAAGATTTTGAAAAATATCGTTTACTTTAGTGTTTTCTCAATTATTTTAGAGATTATATTTAATAATAAATCAATACAATGAATATAGAAATAAAATACAAAGCCAAACATAATTTATATATTTTAAAGAATGGTATACCTCTTTTAAATAATAGTGATAGTACGCTTTTAAATAAAATATTTCGTTAAACGTAGGCTAACAGAGGAATGTACAAAAATATTTAAAAATAATTAATAGTATTAATATATATATTATTATAATAATGAAAATGAAAACTTGTTATTCAGAAATTCATGAGTATTGGGTAATATATATATTAAATATATATTAAAATTAATATATGCAATAATATTAATATTTTTTTTAATTGATAAAGATTGAAAAATGAGTTTCTATAATTATTCTTTAAACCGTTTAGAATTTTTTGATAATAGTTTTATATATATATATATAAATATTTTTTGCCCAAAAAAAAAAAAACTTGGTAAAAAGAACTTTACGAATTCAGTAAATTTATTCGCATAAAATTCTTAAAAATGTAATATTTTTAAATTTGTTGTTAGATATTTCAATAAGCAATTAAAATGAGAAGGAAAAAGTGTGAAGGTTATGCGAATATAAAGATACGTGTAATGTTTGCAATAAACCAATTTAAAAAATGTAGGTTACACATAAATAACTGGACTAAATTTTTAAACCGAGATTCATTTGGATATTATTTTGTTTTTAAATAGCCCCCATTAAGTATATAAAAAATAAAGAAGAAACAGTTCGAAATAATTATCACAATATTAGAAAGAGTGTGCACTATTGTGTTTGGTTTTTGTTTTTATCGGCACTTTTTATAGGTCGATTAAAAAAACGTCAAAGTAAAAACTCATTAATCACAAATTTGAAATAGCAGGGAGATAAATGCGTTGTTGGAATAAAATATTAAAAGCCTCTTAAAGATTTATATAAAGATCGTTTATCGGTCGATAAATATTTGCATTAAAAACAAAGGATGAATTTACACGCCCGAAATAATGTAAATTTTTTTTAATCTCACGTGAAAAGCGAGCTCGCAAGTATACTTAACTTGAGCGTTTAGAGTGACTTTCAACCTCCAATTAAAAACTGTTTATCCAGATTAAAAATATTATTAAAGCTTTCACTCTCAAGATTATTTGCGTACTGATTCTTTCGAAATGTCTCATTTAAATAATCCATTAGAAAGCTTACGTAATACAAACACTCTACTCCTTATCCTCGCAAGCTAAGATTATTTCCAATAGCAATGAGTAAAACGGCTTAGCCCACATCTCCTACAAATTCACAAATTTTTAACGATCAAAGTACACGATACATCAATTGCGCAATCTCCAACAGCTTATCAATGCGTCGCCTCCAATTATGCAATTGCAATTCTCAACGTCAAAAATATTTGCGCAATCTACATTCAAATCGCAAACAGACACACGTAGCGTCATCTCGCCCAAGTGTGCATGAAAAAGTCATTTAATGATCTGCCTACCCCAAGCTCAGCTACGTAATCTATTGTTTCACTCTACTTAGCGCGCGGAATTGCCGGACGTTTTATTGAAATGCGATGCTATCGACGCCAGAGGCTACGCCCTGCTCGCTGGCGAAATAAAGCCACGAGAAGTGGGAATAAAGTGGAAATGGCGACTTACGCGGCTCTCTCGCCTCTCGTTTCCCGAGTTTCGCGCGACTCATCTCTCTCTCTCTCTCCACGAGCATTTGACGCCAATCGTACCGATTCCCGCCGCTTTCCCAAAGGACTCAACGCCAACTTCCATTTTTTCCATCGGAACCGATGAAAAAATTTGCCGATTCTGGCCTCTCATTGCGAGGAATTCACGTCAGAGTCGCGAGCTCGCCTACCTGATTCGTCCGCAGTCCATAATCCACGCGACATTTACCAATGCCAAGATTTTATGCACCGGTGCGCATCTCTTCTTTCTTTTTTCTATTGGAGCGAGGCATTGTCAATTGGCTATTTACATACGGCCAATTGCATTAAAAATTGACAATCCTGAAGGCTCTCGCATCCCGTTGGGCGATAAGTCCCGGAGGCGCGTTTGTCGAAGGGAAATTAATGGCACAGCGCTCATTGAAATTAGCTCGACAATAAGAATAATAAATAGATTAAGGTATTGGGATTAAGAATAAACTCGGCTCGACATTGGCGTGTCATGTAATTTCATAAACTACTAAATTAACTTAATTCTCAATCTTAAGATTTGCTTGCAGTCGCGAGGAATAAAACGTTACTGCATTGACATGTATCTTTGGTATTTTTTTTTTTTTTTTTTGAAGATTTCTTTATACATTATTTCTTATTACCATTGAATTGTTAATTGTTAATTGAAATTCGTTTTATTAGCAGTTGATTGTATTATTATAAATATGATCGTTCGATGACATTGACTTTACAATCACTTACCTCTACTAAATGATTTGGAATACTTTGGAAAATTGTAATCATTCAGATTATGAAAAAGTTTATTGGAAGAGCGGGTATAAAATCGTTATATATATATAATTACATTCGGATGCAATTCCTAAAAAATTATCGCCATATTTATAAAATCGTATTATTCCATTAATATGAATATTAGTTTCCACAAATTTTCAACTTTTCAACGTTATTTTTTAAATCGTAATTTAGGTTTCTCACCTCAATGTAAACAACATTAAATGCCAATTCAATTGATCTTATTAATGATTTTCATTTATATTTATATTATTATTAATTTTTAGAAATACTAAATAAATGACACTAAAAAATTTTCATATACATTATATTTTGATATATAGATCATTATTAGCAGTGAATATTCTATTTAGTGCATCAATTTAATCAATTTCATATTTAAAAATGAAAATTGTTTCTCTATTGTGGAAAAGTTATTTATATTTAGAACAAACTATATAGTTGTCTTATGATACAAATCGTAATTTTCTTAATTTTAATAGTTTTAAACTTATTTTAAAAAGTTAGCACGCCAACATCGGCAAATAAAAATTCATTATAAAATTGAAAAAACCACAATACTTTAATTCTCTATTAAAGTTTTGGATAAATATGATGAATGTGTGTGCGTATGCATTGCATTATTGGTTAAGTATCTATTAGTTGAAATTATTAGAATTATTAGAAAAATAGATTTAACGAAAATATACGTAGAGTAGTAATACTTGAGGTAGCTAAACAGCAATAATTATCTGATTTCTGCCAGTTTTGCTTAATGAAGCTAACAATTAGGTAATAGTTTTAATGCCTAACTTACAAAAACTGTTCATTGAATTTCATTAATATTGACATTTTCGTTAAGAAGCCTATATATATGTGTGTGTGTATTCGATTTCCGGCTCTAGATACATAAAACAATGTACTGCAAATGGAACAATTTACTTTATCCTTTCTAGTAGTTTTTTCAATTTTTATCGCGAAAAGGATCGATATACTGTCGACAGATGCCTTAAAAAAAAAAAAAGGTATAAATTAGAATAAGCTCATCTCGTAACGCCATACTGACTGTCATCCCCATTTATTCTCAACGAATACTCTCTTTATATGACCGACCGTACAAGTATTCTTCCACAAGCGCAACAAATGGTTTTTAAAAATATAATTTCTCGTAACACCGCGCTACTGATAATGTCCAGCTTATCAAAATGTAGGCGTTGAATGAAACGAAACGTACGATAAGAGGCGAAATTTCCAGCCACGCACTAACCATACATCCATGTATCCCTCCAACACAGCTCTCCTTCGTTCAATTTACAAGCACATCAACTCATAGGTCCAAATCTCGGATATTCAACAAGACAAAGAAAGCAAAACCCTCTCCCAAATTGCACGCCAACTCAGAACGACACTGCCCAAGTGCAACAAAAGCTGCGCACCCAGAAGAAGAGGCAGACGAGCCTCCCTCTTATTATTATTGGTTATTCCGCGAAATAACCCTCCATTCCTTTACCAATACCACCCTCGCCGAGCATCTTCGGAGCGTCAGCTTTCGGCACACCGAGGCACACGAGACCCAACAGGCCCATCTCACAGCTCTAACCTTACGTGCATGACGCCTCTCTCACTCACCGTCAACCACACGCGACAACTTTTCAAGCTAAGCACGCGGCTGCCGCTCTTCTGTCACTCCGAGCGCGTAACATGATGATGATCGTGAGCCGCGCCGACAACCAAACGCTACCGAGTTCAGCGCGCGACTGGCACTCGGGTAGCTCCCCCCCCGTCCGGGTTCCTGTGCCCGCTCGCTCCTCGAGGAAAAGGAACGGGAAAATAATGACGCGAAACGCGCGCTCTACGTAAATGCGCGAGCTGGTCCCTTCGCGTGGCTGCCGATTGCCTTTTGCTTTCCTGGCTCATTGCGGTGCTGCTGCTGCTCACTACTGGTCTTCTTGCTCCTTCTCATTTACCCGCGAGAGGCACGTCATGAGGCGGGTGGTGCTTCGCTGTGGTTTATTTCCTGTCTTAATTGTCATATGATTTGCTTTATCTTGTGGGAGGCATTGTCATGGCTGAGCGTGGCGTGCACCTCCGGGGGCCGAGACCTTCATGAACGAAGGAATCCTCAGCTTTTGCACGCCGAGTCATCAGAACATCAGAATAAAGTGCGGCATTTAAGATGGGAATTATAGGGGATTGTTTGCTGACAAGCTTCGGGCAATGTTTGTTAAAATTCCGTACGTACACAAGCTCCCAAGTACATAAATATACAAAGACTTTATTTAGGAATTTTACATATTCTGTATGATCGAGCAGCATGCCTCAATGAAATGGCTTTCCAATTGTTCTCTCTTTATTTACATAATATACGAAACGAGTGAAATAAATCTTTATTTTATTGTCGATTAGACGATATTTGAATGGAAATTCTAGTCATATCAATATTTACTTTAGAAATGTAGTAGCTGACCAGATAATATTAATTCGAGAAATATACAAGAGTGCACATAACAAATTCCACGACACATTTACGAAGTTGCATAATAATTTACATATGCATTATTTATTTGTTTAAATTATACGAGTCAAAAAGTACAGCTCGCGAATACATTGTTCCACTGATTAATAGAATGTAACGAAAAGCAGTTTAAATCCACATTTAACCGTGTACCTTGAAATAAATTGTTTACTTGCAATTTTGCGCAATGATTCATCGAATTCCCGTATAAAATATACGTTTTTTATTATTGAAATTCTATATTTTAATAATATAATAATCGTTTGAACTGGTGCAGATAAAATTAATAATTTTTTTTTGACTTCCGAGCTCAGTGTACCTTTGGCAATAAATTCAAATCAATAGTCTATAGCTACAATGAAATATTAGTTGTTCACGTTAATTAACGCGTATGAACGTAACAGAAAAATATCATGTCGATAATATAAATGAATTTTAATTTTAAATTAAATCATTATTCGGATTTTTTTTCCTGAAAGTTTGTAAATTCTTTGTTTCGATTATTCATTAAAAACTAATGAATTCCTTTTTAACTATTAAAAACAAAATAAATTAATCCGTAGGTACTTGAGAAAAATGTAATTTAACACTGACTTTCAACGTAGAATTATTCGTAGAATTAACGTCGAGTTTAAATAATTTCATAAAATGCAATGTCATTGCCGACATGTTCTGTATTTATT
Source organism: Ceratosolen corneri (assembly GCA_030522565.1). Taxonomy (NCBI): domain Eukaryota; kingdom Metazoa; phylum Arthropoda; class Insecta; order Hymenoptera; family Agaonidae; genus Ceratosolen; species Ceratosolen corneri. The sequence continues at coordinate 45,109 of JAPYYT010000037.1, read as the reverse complement.
TTACTACCAAGGCTTTTGTAGTACGGTTTTATCCAATCATTCAATTGTATCTGAGTGTTTATAGATTTGAACATCGTTTCTAAACGTGGCAGCGTCACTAAAATAGTTTTACTCTTAATGTGTCGTTTCAAAAATTGCCAAATTTGAATATGTTCATTTTCTGAAACGTAGAACTCGAATGGATTGTTGATTATTATCACATCTGCCAATTCAACAATGTCCTGAGCTTCCTCTATCCTCTTATGTACAATTTCTATCCGATCGTTCATATTATATTTACACACAATATTGTTTTGTAATTTACAGAGATCTTCGTTCATCTCGACTCCAATAATACGTGATGCGTCGGTAAAAACGTATGCCTGAAAGTTATTTAAAAGTACTTGTACAACTGCATAAAGGCATTTACTCTTTCATTTGTAATTTTCTATTGATTTCTATATTATCGTCTATAACTTTCTGAATTACAAAATTTAATTCTCTAATAAACTTTATTTATAAACAAATATCCTTAAAATTCAAAAAGTAATTAAATTTTCTAAATATCCTCAAAATTTTTTATAATTTTCAATTTTCTCTCCATTACCTTGAAAATCACTGTTTTAGCTTTCCTTATAAAAACATATATATATGTGACTTTTTTGAGTCTTAAGGCTTTTAGAATTACGCACAATAGAAATCATATTTACAATTAAATAAATATATACATACTCCATATACTACAGAACCTAATCTAGAACCTACATCCAGGACAACTTTGTTTTCGAGCGTAGGAAGACGAATATTGAAGATGAAATATAAGTCATCTCTTGACATAGAATGAGACGTAAATACTAAAATCATAATAACAATAATTAAATATTCAATAGATTGTAGGCTCAATATAGTTTTGTTAAATTTGCACTCTTACTCAAAGAATCAATATTTTTTGAACCACAATCTTTGCAATAGTTTCTTTTTAATTTGCCTTCTTGAACAAGTTCTTCAACATCTTCCTCATCATATAAAAACTCGTCTACATGGACTGTTAAATGTGGAAGACAATCAGCATTCTAAAGATTTTTTTGTTATGATCAAACCATCAACAATTTTTTTTTAATGTACTAAATAAATATTTACTTGTCCAGTTTTGGGTGATATAATTTTTTCTGACGACAGTATTGCATCTAAAGGAACTCTTTTCTTTAGATCATTAGCTATCGTATTTAATGTTGCTAGCGGATTATCAAGAAGCCCTTTACCTTTATTCTTAATATCATTGGAGCCTAAAATAAAATCAAATATTACTGCTTATAAAGATCATTTGATTAAAATTATTAATATTTACCATAAAATGAATCGTTATTGATTTCATCATAAATCTCTTCATAATATATGTGTGAAAGGAAGTCTGCCTTGGCAGACTCATTAACAGAATAAAGTAATTTAGAAAACTGCTGCTTTGCCTCGATCAAGGATATGCTCATCTTACTCATTAGAACACTTCAATTTCTATTGTTTCTTTTTATTAATATAAATGTTTCTTGCAATAATATAAATGCTCAATTACGTGAATATATAATAGATACTATTATAATAAAAATTATTATTTTGCTTTAATATTTGAATGACAATTCCTAACCGCCTATAATCTAAAAACGTGGTATACGATCTAACCTATTTTACAGAGTAACGCATAAAAACAAGAATAAAGCAAATTTAATTATGGTCACCATGACGTATATATGTAGTGCAATTACAAAATTTTAAGGCTATTGAATTCAATAAATTACAATTTTGTCCTCCGTTTAACAAATTTCTGCATATTCGTCGTTGCGAACTATATAAAAGATAAATATAAATATTATGTGACTTTTGGTTGTTTTTTGTACAAATTAATCATTAAACATATTCTTCAGTTTATAAGTAAACTAAATATTGATGAATTTAATTAATAATAATATATAAATATATATATATACATACATTTTTTATTTATTTAATTTATTTGAATACTACGTTATGACGAAATTGATTTTATATTTTATATTTCATAGAGCGTTCGGGTAATTCTTGTGCGCATGCTCAGGAATTTCTATCTTTATTTAATCCAAGTACTTGCTAAATTATAAATATGAATTATTTAAAAAGTAAGAATCCGATTTTTTCCAGGTGATTGGCTGAATATATTATACCATTAGCATCGTATATGTAAAATTATCATATTTTAATCTCCAAAGAAGAATTAGGGATGCTTGAATATATTCAATAAGTTACTTAAATCCAAATGCTATTCAAATCATTAAATATGTACTAAAAATAAACTATTTAATATTATAATTTGTTAATTATTATAGATATTTCGAAAATTACAAATAAAATTTGCTTAGGTGATTTTTCTCACGAATTTTCCAATATCTATATTAATGATAATTGTATAAAGAGTTCATTTAGTTAAGAGATTCTTACTATTTAATTACTTTTCAGCAATTTAATTTAAATGCGCAAATGAAAAATCAGTTTTTAATTAATTACATTTAAAATCTCTCCCTGAAGTATTGAATGTATAAATGTGTAACACACCTATGTAAGTAATACGTGAAAAAACATTTGTATGCCTAAGATATACCTTAAGTAATGTTATAATTATGTTATAATGTTATGTATAATTACGTAATAATGTTATAATGTTATAATAATCTATTGGATCTAGTGGGCATAAAATTTAATAGAAAATTAAATTTTATAATAAATAATTCTTTTAAATATTTATAAAAATTATAATTTAAACTTAAAAATAGTAATAATTAAATTGTAATAGTTTCAGTTAGCTTGAAATTTTTTTGAAAAAAGTCTTTGGAATTTTATGTGTTTAAAAGAATGAGTTTGACATTATTTTGTTATTTGACAGCAAAGTTGTCAAATATTTAGAAAATATTAATATTATCGAATTAATTTTAGTAGAGAGTTAGTATCATAAATATTAATATTATGAAATTATTGAAATTTAGTACTTATCAATGATAAACAGAATTGATACTCACTATCATATAAAATAGCAGAATCGACTATAAAAAGGGGAAAGACATTTTATAATGAGCATTAATCTTATACAACTATTAGATGTTAATAAAATGCTTTTAAAATATTATAAAGGAATTACTAATGTATAAACAGGCATCATTAATTATTATTTGAGCTGTAATATATATATATATATATATATATATATATGTATGTATACATGTAGAGAATAAGCAAATATTTATTGAAAATAAAGCCGTAGTTTTCAATAAGAATATTAAATCATTCCTATTTATTTAATTCTTAACTATTTTTATCAGTTGATATTAAAAAATCCAAGGTTACTATTTAAACAAGTGATATATTCAAAACATAGGACCTGATTATTCTCTAGATAATAAAATATTGCTTTGTTTTAGCATTCAAGATAGATGTTTAAATGTATACAACATTAAAGTAATACGTAGTGAGTGTTAAATACCACGTATAAATTTAATAATTTTGTATTGTTATTTAATGAATCTCATATACACGTATGCAAACACATAACTACAACACATTTTCATGTGATATAAATTGAATTAAATATATTAGTATACAGTTTTAACATATTTTTATATAATAATTTGTATTAAAATATTTATATGCTTCTAAAATACTTTTGAAAAAAATTTTTTTTTTAATTATATAATTGAGAAATAGTTGTTAACGATGGTAAATCGTTATTTTAAGGTAATATTGTAGAGATTTATTGTTTTTATCGTAAAGTAAAAACGAATATTTCTGAGAATTCAGAATCTCTATATAGTAACATTTACTATTATAAAGTTGAAAATACGTGTATCTTAATTAAATTACATAATTGTTTTCGGTATTGAATATGTTTCTTTTAAAAAATTATCCTTGTCCTTATACTACATTCTTAATAATACTGAAATCTTGCATTTATATATATATATATATATGCAATATTATAATTAAGATATCATAAAATTATTTATTTAAATCATAGCACTTATGGTTCAATTTTCAACTACGATTGAAATTAACAACAAATTGTATTATTAAAAATCTTGTCTTAAAAAAAGTCGATTACCTTGTGTTCATAGTTAAGCCTATAAATGTTTGTAAAATACAATAAAAAAGTTTTCTAATTTTAAACCTTGCACGTATAATTTACATTTCTGTATTTGTATAAAATTAAAATTTTTAATATTAAAGTTTGGAATAACAATAAAATTTTTTACGCACGTGTGTTAGATATTTTTTATATTAGCTTATTCAATTTGGGATTTACTTATTGGTTGCTTATTGGTTGCAATAATAGTTTATATAGATTGCACAATCATCTCTTAACTTCAGAAATTCGCTGCTAAACTAATATTATACGATGTATCTTTAAAACTGTTTGAAACTACATATTTAACACTTCAATTCCATTTCAATATTTTTCGCTCAGAACAGTAAGATCTCTACTAAATTTGAAAAAAAAATCAATAATTTATCGACTACCGCATTCTAATTCTGAATTATTAATAGAATATTATTTACCAAATTCGATTATGTTTCTATTAGTTTCGTTTCAATTTTCTTTTTATTTTTTATAATTAAGTCTAAAGTAAAAATTTCTCTAATATTAATACAAGACCTCTACGATGCATGCAACGATAAATTACCATTATTATTATTATTATTATCAATAAATAACAATGCATTGTCAATATTAATAATAATAGGATTAATTATAATAAGCCGCATATGAGTTGCAATAAGTAACTTTTGGGTAAAACGAAGTTTTACTAATAATGCTGTAAAATATGTTCATAAAATAAAGATTGCATTTATCAATGGGTTATATAAATAATGTAATTATTATCGAACAAATATGATTTTACTATTATTATCAATTTTATTATTATATTTATTAATTCTATTATTGTGTACTATGAAAATTATTAATTATAATGTAATAAATTTGCATAAGACTACCACTTGTTAATTTTTAAAAATTAAATGAATTACATAAACTGAAATGAGCACATAGTTTAGCCATTTACCAAGTAATACAGTTTGAAATTATATTTTATTATATATTTTTCAAAAAAAAACTTATTTTGAGTGTATAATTAATGATAATATAGACCCATTCTAATGAATTGAGTGGATAATGAATTCTTTAATATATACTTGGTATCATTTCCTTCTAACTTCAACCTTTGTACGTTCTATTTTACTTTTGAATTTACATTTATACACACACATACACACACACACACACATACATATATATATATATATATATATAAACTAATTATTAAAATATTATTGTTGAAATATTAATATAATTAATATTAAAAAAATCATATATATATATATATATATATATATATATATACGCACAAATATGCAGTGTATTAAATACCTTAAATTTAAAAAGGATATTCTATTATATTTATAATATACTAAGATATACAAGATATAAAAATACTATTTTAAATTATACTATCTACTAATAAAATATCTACTAAGATATTAGTAGATTTAACTAAAAAGTTATTTGTTCTTATTTAAACAAAACCAAATGTATGCTATATAAGCACCACAAAGATATCGTTACGATATTCGCATATATGATATATCATTATATTAAATAAGATTGCTGATTCATGTAGAATATACAAAATATTTATCTGTTTCATTAGTTAGAAAGATAAATAATGAATTATTAATATTAATTTATATCCATAAATGAATGTCTACTCAGATGTTTAGTATCTGTAGAAAATCACTTAATTGTTGTTCAACATTGAATAAAGTTAGTTACTATTCAAGAATCTATCGCATATATATATTTTATCGAAATTCTTCTTACTCTTATATTAAAAGGGAGGACCTGTGAGAATATTTTTCAAAAAGTTTTAAAAGTGTTTATATAATACTTGTGCAATAAATATTAAATTTAATAGATAAATTTATAATTTAAAAATAGCAAATTTCGCGAAACATTAGAAGTTCTCTAGAAATATAATTTATTATAATTGTGTAATTTTATATATATAAAGCAAATACTGATATGAAATATTAATTGAATGAAAATTATAGAAATAAATTTATGCATATTAATACTACGATGAAATTAAAATTGATAATCTGTTTCTGTTTAGCAGAGATTGTTGGTAAGTTATATATCAATATATTTTATATGCATTGCAGTCAAGATGTATATGAGGTAATGTATAATTAATTTTGTCGGCTAATATATCAACTGAAGTAATATTGTTAGTAATACAGATTATATATATATATATATACACACAACGTAATTAAAGAGAAATAGATTTTATTGTTAAAATTTTGGATAAAATTAAAACCGCTGAATAAAACGAACGAGACGAATGTAATGTTATTGTTATATTTAGAGTTCAAGTGTATTATATTTGAATGATTGTTATCGAGCTAATTGACGTGTTTCATTATACTATTTGTATTATTCATAGTCATATGAACGAAGAAGGCCCGATAATTTTTATGAAAAATAATTTTTAAAAGATAGATAATATCATTCATAGAAATTAGCAGTTAATTGAAATTTTATTTAAATAAAATTGTTTTTCCAAGATTCGAATTACCATAATAATTTAGAAATTTAAATGTTTTTTTTTGAAATTTAAATGTGCAAAACACGTCTATTTTACGGACGAATGAATTCCCGAAATGTTATTTAACGAAACTCATGACTTGTCCTAATCTTCCAAAATACCTCTTGTCTTCTCTAATTTTAATTGGTAAAATATCCTCTATTCAGTGTCAAGTAATTGTTTTAACGATTCCAATGCTTTAAACACAAAATGTCTTGCTTAAATCTCTATTATTGACATTATTGTAGGTATTTTGGGTAAAAGTGCGAGGATCGTTGGAGGTGAAAATGCCGACATAAAAGAATTTCCTTACACGGTGTCCTTAACTATGGCCGACGTTGAAAAACATTTTTGTGGCGGCGTAATAATTAGCAATTGGCATATTCTAACAGCAGCTCACTGCTTTACAGAACGCGACTACTCGTTAATAAAAATCTACATGGGAAGTAGCAATTTACAGGATTCTAAAAACCAAAGTTATGGAGTTATGGCGGTTATAATCCATCCGCAGTTTAAGAAAGATATAAGAAATGACATTGCAGTTATAATGGTACTAAGAATTTTCCATACAATCGCTTAATTTCGAATTTGTTAAGCTTATGAAATCTTAGTTGCGCCGGAATTTTTAATTTTCAATAACCATTTTCAATTCAATAACCATCGTGCTTTTGTAAAATGTTATTCTAAAATAGAATATGCGGGTAAATGGTGGCATACTAAGGTATTTAAGAAATCGAGTTGGAAAATGAAAGTTTGTATAATCAATGATTATTATAGTTTGAATATAAACAATTAACAATTTATTTATCGGCCATTTTACTAATACGAGGGTACGAATATTCTTCAATTAATTTTTACTGTAAAATATTGCATTACGTTGAATTACAAAATGCCAACGCATATATTAACTTATTTTAATAGTCCGTGCGTGTTCTTTAAGGTTTTTCTTCTTCATCGAAAATAGTAATTCGATAATTTACTTGCATATTAAGTTACATCATACCAAAATAATAGAATCTTAAATATTACCAAGATTTGATGTGTGTTTACGTAATCGGTAAATTGAAAATACAAATAATTTATCCGGTATTTATAAGCCGTGGCGTAACAATAAGATTTTGTAGTTTTAGATTCACACGTATGGCAAATTTCATTAAAAAGAACAATAATACATTTAACAATAATATAATTGGCAAAATATTTTTCACAACAATCGCAATATACAACTGCAGATGTGCAATCAAGTTTTGCCGAAATCGACAACTGATTGCAAAATAATCTAAATAATATACGATAACAATTACCTCACCTTCAGAATCCTTTCAACTATTTCACATTTTATTTTCTTTTTATAGCTGGATCGTTGCATTATATTCAATGAATTCCAAAATAAAATAAGCCTTCCGACGAGAGATTTCGAAGGTGACGGTGACGGCGTGATTAACGGCTGGGGAAGAACTAATGTCAATATTTTAAAACATGCCGAGGTATTACAAAAGGCCTCGACGAGAATTCTCAGTAATTCTGAGTGTCAGAAGACGCTTGAAGTGCACGTTAAGGAATTAATTTGTGTGTTTGAGAGGAAGGGAGTTGGCGCTTGTTACGTAAGTTGCGAAATTATAATGTAATTGATAAAATAATTGTGCATACTTGATGTGTTGCCAGATGACAAGTGTAGTGTACTGGCAGTTTTTCAGTATACAGAATGATTCGATGCATAAATTTAATAATCAAATAGTAGGACAGCAATTTTGAAAATTAATTAATAAAGGCGCTGGTTATTAATGAGATGTAATCTCTTCCATTACAATGTCTTTTAAGATTCTTTCAATATCAATTAATCGCTTACCACTGATTATGCAATCTGAATAATAAGTCAATATAATTTCAAGCATTCTAGCATTGAAATTTAAAACCATAAAGTAAACGTCTAGAGGCATCTCCATAATATATTAAACAAATGAACATATCAGCTATAACACTTTTCGAAAAATAAGTAATAAATCATTTTAAACATCTTAGATTTCGGAGACAACTTCTCGCACGACTTTTTTTTTCAAATTCAATATTTAATTATCTATTCAATGTACTTTTAATAAATATATCGCGACAAATGGACATCAATGTGCACTACGACGCAAACATTTCCCATTAAATGAGTATTATGCTCCTTGATATACGAAATTAAATTAATTTTCAAATTTCAAATTATACAATTCTAGGCTAATAATCATTATTTTAATAATTTCACAGGGGGACAGTGGATCGCCGCTAATTAGCAATGGAGAATTTGTTGGTATTGGTGCGCGGGTGTTTGATTGTGCAGTGGGTATTCCTGACATATATACTAGAGTTTATCCCTATATCGATTTTATCAAAACTATCTTTACTATTTCAAAATTATTAACTTGTACTGCTGACACTGGTATTATGTAAAGTCAACACCTGGTTTATTTGAAATACGTACGCAAGTTACAATTGAATTGACGTTACTACTCCTCACACTAGCACAACCCGAATGAAAATATCGTAATTGTATTACCAAGTAGTAGTTAACAAGGACTGGAACCAAGTAAAAATGCTATTAAACAAATTTCTATCCTATAAATTCACAATTTAGCCGATCAATTTAATGATACGTGCTTTATATCACTATCTATCTCTGTTGTATAAATTTGGAAAAGTGTTCTTAGTTAAATAATATAACATATATATTATTGACATTGTATAAAATTGTTCTCGATACAAATTTTAAATTCTCATAACTTTTATTTTATGGCCGCTTTATGCATTTAATAATAATTAATTATTATTCTGAAGGGTAGAGTTGTAGCTTTAATAAATGTTAAAAGTCGTTTTTTTTTGTGGTTTAGATCAAAATTTGTATCCTTTATTTTATGGATAACGAGCCGGTCATATAATTCATTTCGTTTGAATATTACATATTCTTATAAAAAAATTGCCATAAATATTACTGTTTATAATAACATAATTAACATAGGTCTAAGAATCATTAATATAAAATTATCTGAAGTGTGAAATAAACTTTCTCAGTTAAATTTTACCTGTGCGTAGGTGATTGAAATATTTCTTCATCGGTATAGTTGACAAATATTGCCAAAAATCAAATAGAAATTTCTTATTTAAAACTAATAATGAAAGGTATTCACTTTTTATGGATAACAGCTATTTAACTTTTTATAAATTTGATTATATATATACGCTACATTACTCTTCTTTCGATTAATGAGTTAAAGTTTATAAAGCGTATACAACACTCAATAATCTGTTAATAAATTTCTTTTATTAATTATTTCCTGTGTTGATAATTTCATAATATTATATACTATATCCATATTCAAAATTTTTATAAGTGCATTTACATCGTATTGTATTACATTGTGACACGCACATTTGCTTTCACGTTGCTTTTTTTATGTAATCGAAACCTTAAGTGAATAATAATATTGAGAATAACAGCTTGAAAAAATAGTAATTAATCTCTTAATATGGATTTATTATGTAGAAGAAATATTTCCATAAATATAAATGTAATGATTTTTTTTTTTTTTTTTGGTATATAGATTCAGTTCATTGAAAATTTAAAATACGAATTCTCATTTTCATAAGCAATTTTCTTTTAACTAAACATTTCGACATTTTGATGTACTTTTATATATAACTTGTGATATTATAATCGTAGTGCAAAAATAGAATAATTTACGAACATTGTCATAATAGGACATACGCTAGTAGGAGATAATTTTGCAACTGAAAAAACTATTAATAATAAATCAACTGACCATATATCGTTTATATTATTTGTTTAAACGAGATTTTATAGCAATGTCGATAAGTAACAATATATAAAATAATAAATTATATCAAAATAATACAAAAAGTGCACGGTATTTATAACAATGTTTAAGAAATATATTAACAAAATTATTAAAGCCAAATTCGAGTTCTAAAGAGTATTGAAAGCTTATAATTATCATTGATATTTGTGAATTTTATCAGAGTTAAATAACAATATAAATATATTGTCATTTTTCACAATTTAATATATCACATAAAATATAATACATTACTTAATAAACAATTAAAAACACCACCTCCTCAATTAGACTTATGTCAGATATTCATAGATATCAAAGGTATCTTAAGATATTAAAAAAAGTTGTTGAAATAATATCTTTTGACCATTTTAAATACTTACTTTATGTACTTACTAATTTGAGTATCCGAGTACACTATATTTAAGTAATAGAATTATTGGTAAGAGAATAATGAGGCCCAAGAATGTTTAAAGAATGGAAAAATCAACTGACTAATTCAAATTTTGAATGAAAATTTAATAGTAATATTAAATATATATATATGTCCTATCTTATTTATAATGATGTAGTAAAAATATTGAAATTTCATTAAAAACCGAAAGATGTGGCACACGAAAAATATTACCCGATCCAGACATAATAATTGCATCTTATGTATTTTCAATTACTCTCTTGTTTTCAATAAAGTGAGATGAAGTGATATGAAGTACTCACTTTTGATACATTTTTAAACACTTTTATTATGTCTGACCAAGAGAACTAAACACAAACGAAAAATCACTACAAGATTTGTATTAAAAAAACAAGATATGTAGAAAAATAGTTTACATTAACGTAAATGACAATTTGTTAAGAACTTCATAAGTTTATTACAAGTATTGAAATTCATGAATGGTAGCAAGATAATTTGAAAAATCTATTTGACAATAAAAGTTGCGCAAAAGTTTATATTGGATGATATAAGAAATCTTTATATACTTTAATTCAAGATTATTAGTTTAAATAACTATATAAATGATATAATATTTGCTTGATATACAAAAAGTTGCATAAAAATCCAATATATTCAGATGGGAACATATGATTAAAAAAAAGTTTTTGGCATAAATTTATAATAATTTTCGAGTCACAGGTCAAATTTTCCTCGGCGATAAGATGAGAATAAGAGTACTTGATGATTGGCTTAAGCAATTCATAAAGAAAAAATAATACTTTTTAACCAAAAAATATCGTTCACAGCAGGTATTTCAAAATTCTTGATAACATTCTGTATTAGTATATATTTTTCAATATATTAATTTTTCTTTAAGCCTTTTACATTCTTTTCCTACCTAATTAGGAAGAGCAAGTAATAAGAATTTTTATGTTAAAATGTCGAATCGAGCAAAAATCCTCTTTAATTTTATCGATTATTACGTATTAGACTTTGATTTATTTAATTGTAAAACTGTGTCACTTTTACTCGATAACATAAAGCAAATATTGATAATTTTGACTAATGGATAACGAATTATTAAAAAGTAAATATAAGGAATGTTAATAGATAAAATAAAATTTGATAATACTGTGAGGTATCAGTGCAAATGAATTTTATACTCAGATCAAATCCTTGACAACAACTTGCTTTATGGAAAAATTTATGGCACAAACGGGAATTACTATGAACAAGCAAATACAGAATAAATTTATGATTTACGCTTATTTATTTAGTAGTGAGAGACAGAGTGAGAGAGGCGGATTTTTAATTGTGTTGCCTTGGATGATTTGTGACAGGCGTTTAGTAAATTGCCTTTATGCACTTATTTTTATGCTCTTTTTTTATTGGCAGATTTATGGAAGCTGCTGAAAATCTCATGTTCCTCTGGGAGAAACGAATTTCCTCAATCTCTATTAATTATTCCATTCGCTTGTGTTGATTGTCTTACTAGTGTAGTATTATTAATTGCCATGCAGTGTCGGATATATATTGTATTAAAAAACGGCCACTACGGTTCTCTATTTTTTTTTTTAATATTAAATAATCGTTTAGAAGAAGAGCTTTAATTAAATGAATGATATTTCTTAAATCTTATCTCATTTGATTTGTTCCCTTCTAAAAGGAAGTTTTTAATTTTCCAAATCAAGTGTGTGTATTTTGCCTTGACTTGAGTCACTGTTTCATTGGTTAGTTTAGTGGCGCTGAATTTAGTAATAATATATATATATATATTAATATATATATATATTATTTGCCATTGGCTTTAATAAATATATTTACAAAACAGAGATTACACTAAGGTAAATTTAAATAGAATAAACATCAATGACATTAATATGAAATTAGTTGAATGATTAAAAGTAATTTAGGTATTTATGGAATTTTCGCTAATTTCTAGCTTAGAAGAATCTAAAAATAAATGGGAAATGTATGGGCGAAAATTTATATGAAAATATAGATAAGAATTGATTGTTCATCAAGCTTTATTCTATAAATTATAAAATGCTACATCAAATATTGTTGTGACAAATCATCGCTATGACAAAATTGTACGGGAAAATTAAAAAAACATTAAAAATATGTTCGTATATTTGATATGAAGAGTAAATATTAATTCAAATCAGTTATTTGAATAATTGCCCCATTTACTCGACATAAAATGCACATCTCCATCCCATAAGACCCTAATGAGCGATAAAAACATCCAATGTCTTCGTTTTCATAATTATATGTAATTCACTAAATAAAACTTTGCTTAATAATATTAGAATATTTTTAGATAATTTTTTACTCTTCAAGTACAGTCTGTCAACCATGTGTCGAATCTCTATAACGGATTCAATTATTGTCGTATAAAACAAAAATGCGTTATCAGTTAACAATATTATTATGTCTTGCACTTAGTCCTGGTGAGTTGAATCAATTTATTTAATTGTTAAATACATTTGTGCGAGGATGCTAATTTTAATCGGACGAATTAGCATTTTTCATCGTCTTTAAATAGATTATTTACTTATCGAATGCGTGCATATACAGTCACAGTAAGTACAAAATATAATTATGGCTGTAAACATGTTGTCTTGCCATTAAACATTGCTGCAAATCCATAAACCGTCTGCCAAATATAATAACGAGAAAGATAAAGACCCTTAGAAATGATCGTTTGCTTAAAACTTTTTCTATTCGTTAAATTTATTATTAATCTCAGCCTTATATTTCGCATAATATCCATTAGAAAGAGCCGAGTAAGTGAAATAACGTGAATTTTAATATCAAAACTTCTTTCGTAAAAGACGTCTTTTCATTTTTTTTTCTTTTTTTTTGTTCTTTACCCCTTTCTTTGCCCCTAACCGCTCCTAAATAATTGCAATTCAATTCTAGACAATAAATCTCGTCTTAAATCCATTTAGCTACCTTTACAAAGAAGTCGAGGATCTACGGTGGCGAAGATGCAAGCATTCTAGATTATCCATATTCGGCAGCTCTGGCGACCATTAGAAATGAATATTTTTTCTGCGGTGGCACCATCATTACCAGTTGGCATGTACTTACCGCTGCCCACTGCATTGTCCGATACGAGTTTTTTCAATTTAAGGTTTACGCGGGCAGCACAAGTTTAGATATAACGGCGGAATCGGGCTACCGGGTCCGGAGAATGCTCATTCATCCCAATTTTACAGGACAACGAGATTACGAAGGCGTGTACCTTCACGACATTGCTGTCTTAACGGTATGTTTATAACTAATTTATAACTAATTATTTGACAATTAAGGGTATACTCCATATACAATAACGAGGCTTACAATTATAAAAAGTATATAAAAATAATAAAAGTATAAACATTCTTGATTATATAACATTCTGTATTAGTATATATATATTTTAATATATTAATTTGTCTTTAAGCCTCTTACATTCTTTTCCTTACTCACAATTACTCACAATAAGAAGTAACTCTCGCGATGAACAAATTTTGCGTACAAAGCTTCGATCGTTCGTCGCCCACTTCAGACCCGCCTGGCTTTACTTAATTTTAAATCTAATTATAGTACGGCTATTTTCCGAGTATTTCGACAATTTATGTGTACACAAGCGCAAACGCAATGGAATATAGTGAAGTAGTAGACGAGCATGGCAAAACAAGTGCGCAATGAGGCAAAGTAGCGACTCACAGAACGAAATACTCATTACACCAATAAGACGGTTTAAATGAAAGAGACGAAGATTAATTACTTTTTATAAATAAATAATGATCTTGAATATAATTTGCGCGCTCAGATACAGTTGAGCAGGTGTATTCTTTAACGTGAGACTTTTCTTTTGTAGCTTCAGCAATGTATTCGATTCAATCGATTTAGAAATAAAATTGACCTCCCAACTTCGAATTACGTACCCAATAGGATTGGCACTCTCGCTGGTTGGGGAAAAACTGACTTTGACCTGGAGTACTTTTCTTATATACTTCAGAGAACCACAATGAAAATCTTTAGCCTGTCCCGTTGTAATCGAATTCTGCCGTTTTTTCTCCAGGATCAACAAATCTGTGCTTTCAATAGGAATGGAGTTGGCGCATGCTTTGTGAGTTTTCTATGACATTCTAATTATTCTAAACGCAATTGTAATTATTCGATAAAAATTATTTGCGCAAATGAATTCTAAACACAAAGACAATATTTATTATGATGATCTCCTCGTAAATCTTGGGCAAATGAAGGTTATTAAGATAATAAAGATTTCAAGGTATAAATAGATATGATAGACATTAGCACGTTACAGTTAAATAAAGTTAATTTTCAATAGCGATCCAAGTGGAATAATTTATTGAAATTATTCATAGAAAATAGTCTGCCGTTAATGCTAAACTTATATTCTGTATAACTTTCAAATCATAATATAAATGTGTGTATATATTTCTTCTTATGAATGTATTACCATTTTTTTTCTCTCTCTCTCTCTTTTTTCTCTCTTTTTATTAAATACGTAAGTTTATTGAACTTTTAATAAGGCTCGATTTTCAAATTACACGATAATTGCTGAGACGTCAATAATATCACAATATAATCGTATTGGTTTTACGGACGATTGGATATATTGAAAAAGTATTCATATATCGTATAAATCTAAATAGATTAGTTTTATAATTAATTTCAAGCGATATGAGTTTTTCCATTTATCACTCCTTCTATTAATAATAATTACCTTTCCGTCTTCTTCTATTCCTTGTACTCTGTATCTTTTGATTCATTTATCGCACAATTATATATATATCTATAATGTATATATATCTATATATATATATATCTTTATATGAATATATATATATATATCTTTTCTTTTTTTTCCATCGAATGAAAATATATAACTCATTCATTTATTTCATATTCTGCCTACTAACGTACATCTTTTAATAGACTTACAAAATTATTATAGAACTGAGAATTCTTATCTTTACTTACATTTAAACAAACTCTTAGGATCAATTATACCCATTACATTGTTCAATATCTTAACAAATATAATATTATTGTGCTTTCAATTGATCAATTAAATATTCTTTTTTTTCTCTATGTTTCATTTTCCCATCATTTCCCCTTTCCTTTGACATTTCAATTTTCATTCTGTTCGTCGTGCTGTCCAATTTGTGAATGCATATAAAAGATTTTTTTTACCTATTGGGATCTCGTTTTCAATGCCGGCAACGAAATAAGTCATTTTGCCCTAGATTTAATTCATTCGTATTACTCGTGAAAATACTAGCATTCGTAGCTTAATTCAAGTTCAGCCATCAAAGATATTTTTCGAGATTCATAATCATCCAATTACTTTCATAAAAAAAAAATATGAAGTTCGATGCAAATACGACAAATACACTTAAATGTTTCGTTAGAAATTTTAATGCTTTCACACCCCTCGCAATAAACAAATGTCTTTAAAGCTCTTTTATTTTGAATCTCACAGGGTGATAGCGGATCGCCATTGACCGTTAATGGAGTACTTGTTGGTATTACTTCTTTCATACGCCCTTGTGCCACTGGAATGCCCGACATATTCACCAATGTTTACAGCTACCTGAGTTTTATTACAAATGAATTGTCTAACATCGACTCATTATTTTGTATTTAGTGATTAAAAATAAAGACATGCGTATTATAAATTGTACTCATAATTGTAAAATAGTTTAAGGATGTTCGTTGTTAATCTGGCCACATAATTCACATAGTAGATCAGCGTAGCAATGTGACTTGCTATAAGTTCACTAAACAAAATATACAACAGAATTAAATATATTATATTTAAACGTAAATACGAAGAACAATCGGATGCAATGAAAATAAACTGCAATGCTTATATTATTATTCCCGATTGCGTGACAGATGTTAAATCTTAAAATTGTTCTGAAAAATAAAAAGCTTCTCAAGTAACACTTTGTGTGTTACCAATGAAAAAAAATTATAAAATTTATTTAATACTTTATTCTTTATTATATACTTTATTATAAATCCCTATAAAATGGAGCACAATCTATGTTGTGCAGTATTACACTTTATGTCAGGTTAATAATGATGAAAGATAATTTAAAAAATACGGACGATTTTCAATCGTCGGACGAATGTTTAATGCCAAAGTTGTTTTGCAGCTTTGGCTTGTCAAGAAACAAATTTCAAACAAATTGAAAAGTGCACGACTAAGTATCTGTATTTTCTCTTCAAAATTATATGTTTTGAAAGACAAGGCACAGGTGCACTGTAGACAAGGAGTGCAGCCAGTCTGTTTAATTATTGTGAAAATCATTAATTAAAAAAGTAAGGAATACAATAGAACATTGATCACATCTATTGGTAAGAACGTAAGTAGAAAGGATCGATTGATTTTATCGATATTGCTTCATCTTTACCGTGAAAATAAAATACAACTTAATCTTATAAATCGATATTAGCATGTAAATAAACTCAATTGTGTAAAGTAGTTTAAAAGTTTTGATTTATTAAAAAATGTATAGTATCTATTGTAGATAATTACTTAAGGATCATTAAAAGTTATTCCAAGGCAAATTGACTTGCAGAAATACAGAAGATAATTGATGAAAATATTTAAACAATCTGAAACAACGAGATGAAGAAAATTCACATACAATTTTCAAAGTATCTCTGAATTATACGTTGCCTACATACTTATCGAATACTTATCGACTTTTTAATCGAATCGAAACATTAATTAGGAATATCTGCATATTGATTTGTTTAAAATGTTTACAACGAACTTGAGTTTGCTGCTTTAGCTACACAAAGCCAGCATTTATTTCAATGGCAAAACTATTTAAGACTATTTATTATTAACTATTTTGATATTTAAGCATTAACGACTAATTTATCAATTATCTACGTCGTTTTGAAAATTTTACAAGCACCTTGAGAATTTCGAAAGTTGAAAATGAAGTTTAAAAAATGTATGAAATATAATAAATACTTCAAATTAACAAATGAAATGGAGTTTTACAAATGAAATTATAATATTCGTTAGATTGATTTAATTTTTTAGAATCTTCCTAGATATAAAAATTATAAGTTTCAGATTTTTTTTATATTTATAAACAAATAATCCATCGAAAGTCTTAAACAAATCCAAAATAAAAATTATAAGAATTAGAAACTAATTTTAATCTACAGATTAGTAACTTATTCATTTTTTCTCTACTTCTAATTATACTTTTTACATACTCATAGTTTACAATTGTAATTGTGAATTAATTTGTACTACGTTTTAACTTTAATTTTTTTCGATATTATCAAGCTACAGATTTACACATAAGCTATCCAGATATCATAAAAATATTCTAACACTTCCTACTTTGAGTTGACACGAATGAATAAATTCCATTGAAAGTTGCCGGTATTACTAATTTCATTTTGTAATTTTAAGGTAGTGGATTTAAAAATTGTTATCAATCAGATATAATAAGATTATATAATTTTATTCTTACGCATAACTCTTTTTTTTTTTTTTTTTTGATCAAATTTGGCTAAGGCTTCACGAACTATATACTTCCAACTTTTACAAACGCAACGAAATTTTTATATACACATAGGCATTTATGACAAAAAAAAAAAAATACTTCAAATTTATAACAAATTATTACTTTTTGCAATAATCAGTTTATAAGCGTAATAATAATATATATATATAAATACATATAAATAAAAAATCGTCATTTATTTATATTTTCAATGGCTTCTTAAGAATTACGTTTTTGGATTTACCAGTATAATATAATGAAATATATTTATCTATTAATGCAGACTATATGGAATAGATTAAAAGCACGAATAATTTTGACGTCTTATTGTGGCTCATTATAACATTGAATAGCATTGAACAATACATTTTTCAATTAGACATTGTAACTTGGACTACGTTCAATGAAACCATCGTGTAACGTCGTAAAGATGGAAAATATTATAAAATTATTGTTAGAGATTCTTACATATTATAAAAATTTGAGTATTATCGACTTTCAATTAAATTATTAGATTTCTTGCACTATTGGCGTGTGCCTTTTGAATTTATTGCTAATAAATGTGTATCTAATGAAAATCATACAACTAAACAATTGAAAAAATTATACAAAAACATTATATACTATTTCGTAAAAATTATTGAGTTTCACAAATTCACTCTTCTATTTAATGTTCAATGTAAATATTAACTCACATTTTTATCGAACAGCGCGCGTCACTTATTTGCAAAAGAAAATTTATCATTGAATATCTGAATATGGTAATCTTAATTAGTACATTCCATTTTTAAGAAGGACACATAAATATATACAAAGTTTTTGATAAATACATAAATTTTTTACATTTTACAAAAAATATTTTATTATAAGAATTATCGATTGGGTTAGTCAAAATGAAATATCGATAAATTGTTTATATCCCTTGAATAAATATCAACATGAATTTTCATGTCTATGTGTTTTCACTATTCATCTTTATTTTTATTTTATATTTACAAAATATTAATTCATTCCAAATAAATAATATTGAATATTTCTAGTATTTATTTTGTTTTTCAGGGATTAGATAAACTATGTTTGATAAAGAATTATAGTATTTTTTAATTGAATTAAAAATTGTTATCAGGATTACCATTTAAATAATTATTTAAACTACTAACTGCAATTTGGCAGTATATGAAATTCAATGAAAATCTTATTTGTTAATAATTAAACATTTTTAATAAGAACTAAAAAACGTTAAATAAACGTAATAATAACGCGAGATAAAAAATTTACAATTATGATTTGCCGATACTCTGTTGGTAAATTTTAACTTAAGTCTCCGTCAACTTCACTCATGATCTTTTATCAATTATTTAAACAAATTAATTATTAAACATATATGAATTTAGTTATCCTGTTCTACCTTAAATATAATAATATTCACTTTACTATTTTAGTAATATTTTCGGGCGTTTCTGGTGAAAAAGTAAGAATAGTTGGAGCCACAAATGCGGATTTTAGAATTTCCACATTTAGTTTCCACATTTAGGATTAATTGCTTTCGAAGAAACTGTAATTATCAATAATTGGCATATTCTCACAGCAGCTCGTTGCATTAACAAATATCATTATTTTAAAATCTAATTCGTTATTACAAGTATCAGCTTGAAAGTTCAATTTGAAAAGGACTTACAGAATCCTGAATGTCCAAGTATATCTAGAATTCAAGAAATACAAATAAAAACATTACTGATCTGCTTTGGTATGAATCTTTTGTGTAAAAATAGATAAATGAATATAGTTTTAAAGAACAAATTTAAATGATTTTTGTTGAAATAATTTCGTTAAATTAATTTCATTCGGGTTCGAAATCAATGTTTTGCTTCTCTCTTTTTTCTTATAAAAAACAATTGATTCGTAACTATGCGTAATACATTAATAATGAAATTGTCATTACAATATAATGGACTTTTATTATATTATACAAATTTTTTTCCAATCAATTTTTTAAAATTCCGATTGTTTCATTTTGCATTTAAAATTAATCACTAACTACGTTTAATAATTATTGTTCTTGTTTTGAAAGAATTTTCAATCTCACGATGCCTATGGCGCTTACATATATCTTCAGTGAACCGTCCCTAATCAAGTTTTCCTCGTTATAACAATAACTATAAATTTCATTTAAATTCTATTAAGAATTTGTTATTTTTTAAAATATGTATCTAATCCTCATTCAATTTAAACACAAAATTATTGGGATTTAATTAAATTGATTAGATTTAATTCAAAAATGTCAAAATATAATTCAATAGGACTTAGAATAATTAAATAATGGATCGCAAAACATTTTGTTGATACAGGGTATTACTTCATATTTATTCAAGAAATGTATTTCCAAATTACTGAACATGTTTTTAAATAATTTATTTTACACGATATCACGCCATGAAATTAATAGTTTTCGATGTCTACATCAAAAAATTCTTGACCTGATTAATTCAATGATGCTTAATTCAAATAAAAAGGGACTTCAATGTGAAATTGAAAAAATAAATTCCGTATTTTTTTCTGACGCAAAAATTCAATTATTTAACAACAATGAAATTAATTTTTTATATTCTAAAAAACTACGCTGAATTTTATCACCAAAAATAAATTAAAATTTACTATAAACAATATATTACTTCCATCATCTTTACTCACGTACATAAATATCTTTAAATATTATTAAAAAACAATTTAATAGTATAAAATAGATAAAATATGTTGTAAAAATAATATTTTCCATTTTGAATTGTATTTAACAAGAATAAGAAAATATCGTGACGAAAAGTACAAGGTAACATTATAGTTAATAAGTGATTTATATGAAGAAATGTCTTCAATATCTTAATAAGAATTCGCCTGGTAATATTATTATCCTATCCTATTATTATATAATATTCTTCATATTGTTTTGTAAACAATATAATCCATATGAAAAACAAATACCACTATATTATTATAAAATTAATGATTCGTTTCTCTGATATCAATTCACGGAAAGCCTTTTCTACATTGCTATCACAAAATACTGATAATTATTTACTCGTATGACATTCGTATTATTTAAATTATATTTCCGTGTTATCATAAGCATTAAAAAAGTTAGACTAAGTACATCAATGAATTGAATCTTGTAAATAGAATGGATAATATTAATTAAAAGACGTATTTTAATTTTTCAATAGCTTTAATAACACTTGGTACATGTCAATCAGATAGACAGAGATAGATAGAGAGATAGAGAGAGAGAGAGAGAGAGAGAGTGATGGGGGTGGGGGGTATATTTGGTTTTATTAGTGTGTGAGAGCAGAAACAGAAACGTAATTTATTTTTCACTAAACATATACGTACTTAGTACAAAAAAAATAAGCAAAATAATTTTATTACATAATTCAAATAAAGTTAGATATTACAAAGTTTTCTGATGATCTGAAATGATAGCACAGTAACAAAATACCTTTGTTTTTTTTAGATGAAATGAAAGATCCATAATTAAAAGTATGTAATTAAACAATTAATTTAGCATTTATAAAATTATCAACAAATACAAATTTATTTTATGTAGACCTTTTGACTATATAATTTACAATGTTTCAGAATTTATGTCTTCAGGTTGATTCAACCTTACATAACAATTTATGAAATTCTAGCTATATAATGACAAAAAACAGTGTTGAACGAATTGTTTTAATAATACTTGAATCCCCAACATTTGAATTCAATTTTAATTTATTTTATTTTTCTATTTATACACTGTCTATATAACTGCATTGCATATGTTCAAATGTAAATCACTACTGCACATTTAATAAACTTTAATCGTGAATATATTCCAATGATAATTAATAAGAATGATGCAGTGAAATAATTTTGAATTAATCATCCAGCGATCAGCCACTGAGAATCTTAATTTATTTTTCAATCATTTAAGCTACTCTCACTAAAAAGTTATTACAAATAGTGGCAATATAAAAGAATAGTGAAGCATAAATTATGAACAATAAGCAACTTGTGAATTTTTGTGAGAATTTTAAATTTTGCTTCATATAATGTCTTGGGGTGCGGATTTACATGAAGTCTTACTTGTTTTCTAAATTCATTCACTTGGATGCAATCGTTGAGCTGTAATGGCGAATTTCAATTGTCTGAGGAGATTTTGAGGAGGAATGGTTGCAAGTAAGCGTTAATCTAATGTCGCGTGTTGTGATTTTCTTTGGGGCGCGTCACGTGAGATTCGTCAAAAAAAAAAAAAAAAAAATTGCATTTCTAGCTGAGAATGACCATCATTTATAATTAACCACAGGGATTCCAAATCAATTGGATAATCTTGTGTGTCGAGTACGAGCTCGTCAATGCACAACTAAACTTTGTAAAATTACTTGTAAACACCGAACGACTAATCGAATAAACAAACGATCTTGGGCAGGACATTGAGATATATTAGAATCGAAATTCATCGATTCTTGTTGGAAGTCTGGATGATCCATGATCCAAAATCGATCTCCCCAAGTTCAATAAACAAATATGGGAAGAAAATTGTATGGCTTGGCGAGTAGCGAGTCTGTTTATTTGCGTGTGTGGTATACGATTCCGATTTTACAAATTGCGCATTATTTGTCAAGTAAAGAATAAATTACGACGGAGAATAAAGTCTTTTACTTGTGTTCTTATGTGAAATGAATTTGGAAATCGTTCACGGAAATACCATTGATAACATTGTTGTTTGTATTAATCTACAAACCCTCACGTGATCTTATGTTGTCGAATGTAAATGTTGACTCTAACATTTGAGAATGTCTACTGCATAATTGGAACGAGGTTCTCTGTTTCACTCAATCTGCGTATGAATGATAAATTGTCTAAACCTATATAAAGAATAAATTACAATAATAATATTTAGTACTCAAGATATAATATAGAAGATGAGTTGTAAGTTAGTGATTGTTTTGTTTATATCATTATGCACTGGTTAGTTGAGTCAATGTTTATCATCTATAAATACATTTCCTTTGATTTTATTAATGATAAATGACTAAATTTATTCATATTCTTTCCGTTGAAATTATTTTCTTTCGCCTAAGCAAATGTATAGTTTTATTTTTCTATTTAATGCTGAGACTGCGCATTATCACAGCATTTAAATAAACTGAATAAATTGCTTGAATATAATGAATGAGCATTGAATACTATATACACTTCATTTGAATGAGATTTGTAATAATTCTTAAAATATCTAATATTTTTTACAAATTTTTTCCAATAAACATCAAATATAAGCAATTGTAATGTTGCAGATGAGATTAGAATGATATTTTGAAATATTGCTATGAACTGCTGGTCATGAATTTAATTATAATTTATTACTGTATTGTTTAATACTTTTCAAATATTGAGAACTCGAATTAGGAAGCACATTCGCTGCTAAAAACTTAATTATATAAGCTTGCATTCAATACCTATAATATATGACAAACCTGATATATTAGAAATGGATCGATTGTAGGAAATCTATAATACGTATGTACAATATAATGCTTAATCGAAGGTATAAACAATTATCTAGTCACAATTACAAATGGAATATTTTAAAATAAATTTTCATAATAGTGCAGTAATATTCTGCTCCATTCAAAATCTTTATATTATACAAAGAAGTGTCATATGAAAGAAGATGTTACGACTTTCTATACCACCTTTATAATATTGCATCATATATTCTGGACTTTGATCCTAGATCATTAAGAGTACTTCAGAAAAAATCACTAAAGATTGTAAAAATTCACGTTTCTCCATAAGACGAGAATGTACGAAGTTACGAAATGCCAAAAGTGGGTTGTGACATCGAGAGAGTATTATTATAAATAATACTGGTAGCAGCTCGAAACATTGCAATAACCATACGCGGGTTGCTCCCGTTCGTTTGCCACTCACATAATATCATATCAGGTATATATCAGGCAGTGCACGTAGAGAAGCATTTAACTTGTCGCATATTTTTCTTACGGCACGATTAATAATCGCAATATTAATCAAGAGGTCGATATTCGCCATAATTGCGCGTAAGCTCGTGTGCTGCATAAAGAGCAGCGGTTAATCGTATTACTTGGAAAAAGTTCATAATAGCCGATCGCTGGTAGGAGCCTCGCGGCCACTTGTCAAGATGCTTATTAATTATTACTTAATTATTAATAAAAATCTTGCGTCAATTCATTAGTTAATTGTTATCTAACACTGTAAATGGAATGTGTCTTGGGAGTTATTCGTAGGGGTTACAACATTGGGAGTGAAAATCTTAAGACTTGCAGTAAGGCTCATTAGTGTCGTTTGGTAAACTATTTAGCAATATATTTTTCTATTTAGTTAAATTAATTTTCTCCCACTCGCTTTATCTGTACGAGCGGTATAACATGTGATGTGAAAGACTGGCGCATAAAATCCAATAAGCTATTGCTTACATATTTATCTTAAATAAAATAATTTCAGGCAATATTTGTTTATTTCCGCTTCCAGTTATCCAGTCCAGTTGTGTCCAGTTATCCAATTAAAATTAATAATAAGCAAATAATCGTGTACTGTTCCAGCACAGTAGAGCTATAAAATAGCTGACACTTCACTATTCGCGCAATAGCTCTCAATAATTAAAGACTAATTATGTACAAGCTCAATGTTATAAATATAATCATTAAAATTTTGATGTTATTAGGTACTTTTGGAAAGAATTTGAAAATCGTCGGTGGCAAGGATGCTAATGTGAAGGATTTCCCGCACTCGGCCTCAATTAGAGAAGCTAATACGAAAAAGTATCATTGTGGTGGTTCAATAATTTCTAAGAGAAATATTCTTACAGCTGCTCACTGTTGTCTCCTTTATGATTCAAGTTCATTTGTAGTTTACGTAGGAAAAAGTGCGTACGACGTTAGACTGCAACCAGAGTATGCGATTGCAGAGTGGGTAGTTCACCCCGAATTCACTGAAGAAGAAAGCAAAGAATCAATGCTACTCCATGACATTGCGATTATTACGGTATTGCGACCAAAATGATTATTTTTTAACAATTTTTTTAAACGAATAATTCCTCTCTTTGATTTAGCTGTTTTATTTACATCATTGGAACCAGATTTATTAAAGCAGTAGTCGCTAACCGGAGATTGTGATTATTATTATTGTCTCTCATTGCATTTGTGCCTGAATTACAGTTCTATTCGATATTGTATATATATATATATATATATATATATATATATATATATATATAGTAGTCGTGGATTAAAATGTATTGGCATTAAGTTAACTTTAAACATAAATTAAAGCAATAATAACGAGCGCGATTTCCCATTTGATTTTCCCATTTTCCCATATGCACGAGCATATCGATAAATATTTCTTTTAACAAGATGCAAAACTATGTTATTGAAATAAAAGAATTAAATGAATTTGTAAGTATAAACTTCGTAATTATAAATAATTTATGGGATTGAGTATTTTTATAGAGTAGCAGGTTGATTCTAATATGAATTAATGGTACAATACTATCCATTCAAATTGGAAAATGATGCATTTAAACGATAACAATTATAAACAATAAAACGAATTACGTAGCATTAATCGTAAAGTAACTGTAATAAACTTTACAGGCATTGATAATATCAAATGGGCTAGTGACGTTGAAATTTCAAGGCTCGTTTTCCAAATAATGGCGCAACGTTACAATTTCGTTAGGAAAATCGTGACGCGCCCAGCAATCCCAATATTCTTTAACATTTCCCAATTATAAATAATGACAGAATATTACATATTGTCGCTTTAAAAAAAAATTAATGCCAATTAAATTTCTTGTGCAGCTTGTAGATACCATTCGATTCAATCGATTTCAAAATAAAATAAACCTTGCGCGTAGGAATCCCCCCATCAATAGTTTAGTCACCTTAGCGTCTTGGGGAGCAGTGGTGAAAGGCACGAGGACTCATCCCAAACAGTTGCAGAAAGCCACTTTCAAAGTACTCAGCAATTACGAGTGCGCGGCACGAGTCTACTTCAATGTCCACAATGAGCATATGTGCGTGTTTGCGCGAGAGGAAACGGGCGCGTGCTACGTAAGTTTTTGCACCAGCAGCAGCAGTGATTACTGCCGATTAAAATAATTCTCCCTCCAATTAACAAAGAGAGTAAGAAATCATTCGATGCTATTCGACCTTGGCGCCTCGGCTTTATGGCGGCGGCTTTGTGCCTCGATATCCACTCAGGCGCCACGCATTTTATCCAAAGCAACAAACAAAGCTCTCCTTACAACAACAAAAGCCAATAACATTAGTTGTGGCAAACTAACTTAATTCCCACATTGTCACTTACCATTGTCATTGTCATTGTCATTGTCATTTGTTATTGTTATTGTTATTGTTAGGGGGAGGTTGAGACGACGCTTGGCTCTAAAGTAAGCGGGGCTAAGTCTTGGGCGAGTAAACCATCGATAAAGCGTGATTTCTGGGCCAGACTGGGTATTACATTTATCTACAAGTGCAAACAAGCAAATGGGACAAGTTAATCAAGGTCGTCTAACGTCACAAACGAACGGGGAAGGTGAAGGTCGAGCGTGGATCGTTGGTTCGTCGATTCGGAATCGGCGGCGGCGGCAGACGCGACTTGTGCCTACCGATTTGCCCGCACAATCTACAATACGCACAAGCACAAGCACGCAAATCACTCTTGCATTCCCATTCTCTCCATAATAGTCCGTTCACAATGCGCGGAATATGCATGAGCCCGCGTCATTAATCGGAGCGGCTTTATTTATAATTAGCACTGCCCATAAAGCCTTATACAATTATTCATTGTTATGCCATTATTTTTTTTTTTTTTTTTATTAATATTTCGGACGCACGCTTTAAGCGACTATTTCATATGCAGTTTTCGTATTGTAAGTGTGGATATTTAAGGAGAAAAGATATTATTAATAGTAGGCTGGGCTCGGTACGTTGTCCCTATTGAAATGCCGATAGAGCATTTGCGTCTTCACTACCCACACAAACATTCAACTACTCTCTCTAATTGGCTGCTTTAAATTGTAAATTTTTTCAGGGTGATAGTGGCTCAGGATTAATCTTTAACGGAGAAATTGTAGGCGTTGCTTCTTTTGTTCATCCGTGTGCTGCAGGGAAACCCGACGTGTACATGCGAGTCCACCCTCATTTAAATTTCATAACAAGTCATATGCGTACCGACTGAACGCAAAATACGATTCGAAACAACAAACATTTATACTTTGCACGAATAAAATCCGTTGATATTGAAACTACCTCTATGTAAAAACTATGTACTTTGGAGATTTTTCCCCAGCACGACGTTCAATAACCAATTAATATATATAAATTGCTAATGTTCATTTAAAAAGTTAAGAAACACTTTATATAAATTTAGAGCCTTAAGATGAATTTTTGTACTTACATTCCACTGGTTATTCGTAACGTTTTTATACACAATGTTAATAACGATGGATTGTCAATTATACATGTATATATCCCTTCAAGAATAATGGATATAATGTAAAGTTTTTTTATTTCCTATTTTTACATTATTACGATATTAAGGAAACGGCAAACTTCGTCATTAATCTATTATTACTTTTTCAAAATGAATAATATTATAAGGAATTCGCTAATGGCGCAGTACTAGGGATTTTGAAGATTTTGAATGTAATCATAGTTATTAAAAGATATGGACAGAAAGAAAATGCTTTGAAATTCTTGCGATGCTTTATTCTTTGGAATCTAAAAATAAAAACGCGGACAATGAGTTATACAAGTGTCAACGATATAGCGCGAGTCTACCAAATACGATATATATATATATATATGTGTGTGTACATGCATTGTAGGTGACATGTAATGTGCCATATAATATTTATTTATTATAATTAAAAATTAGTGAATAAATAAATTAATTATAGGGCTGAGTAATGAAAAGAACTAACACTGATCTAAGTATTATCATTATCCTTTCATTTACATAAATTCAACATCTCCAAATTAGCAACATATATCACTTTACAATTACATTATACCAAATTAAAGATTATGAAAAAAGTTAAAAAATATGGTCTATCGATCATATAAACTTTTTAAATGTACACCAGCATCCGCAGTCTTTGAAAAATAATATTTAATATTTCTTATTTTACTCTTATCAATGTGCATTATATTAATTTATTATTACATTATTATATTTTATAAAATTAGAAAGACATTAAAGAAGAAAATATCGGTGAAAATTAATTGATCGATTAATTCATTATTATAATTAATTCGTAATATAATTTTAATAAAACCAATTTAACATTCCAATATTCTGCTTAATTTCTACGAAGAAATTATTTACAAATTACATTAAGATGTTTACAATTGAAATTTTTATAAATATTTATAGATTTTTCATGACAGCATTCTATAAATGAACATGAACTGTCATATCATACTTTCTAGTATCTAAATAATAGACTTTAATTTGTTAATAATATTAGAAATTTCATATTCAAGAATACGATTAACTAGTTTTAAACAACTAAAAAGCATTCGTCAGTTTTATCCTCTTCTTCCCTTATATTTCTTTCAATACTTATATAATTTAATACTTATATTTCTTTAATACCATTGGTTAATAATTAAACATTTTTAATAAGAATAACACGAGATAAAAAATTTACAATTATGATTTGCCGATACTCTGTTGGTAAATTTTAACTTAAGTCTCCGTCAACTTCACTTGTGATCTTTTATCAATTATTTAAACAAATTAATTATTAAAAATATATGAATTTAGTTATCCTGTTATACCTTAAATATAATAATATTCACTTTCCTATTTCAGTAATATTTTCGGTCGTTTCTGGTGAAAAAGTAATTATCAATAATTAGCATATTCTTACAGCAGCTCATTGCATTAACTAATATCATTATTTTAAAATCTAATTCGTTATTCTGTATCAGCTTGAAAGTTCAATTTGAAAAGGACTTACAGAATTCTGAATGTCCAAGTATATACAGAATTGAAGAAAAGATTCACAAACTAATCGGTTTTTTCAAAATGACATTGTTATAACCGCCATATTTTGAGAATTTTTAATTCTAGGTACAAATATACCATATTTATACGACTAAATTTTATTTGAAAATTGATCATTTCATTTATATACAAATTTTATTTAGAAATATATATATATATATATATATATATATATATAGTTCTTTCTATGGATAATGGAAATACATAAAAGTAATTTAAATAAAATGATACTTAATATGTACTATTTTTCATTTTTATGACATATTTAACTAAATCAAATATTTACATACATAATAATGTTTCTCAATGCCCTAACATATTTTATTCCATTATTTTATTTGCTCTAGTAATTTATGTATTTCATCGATGGTCTATATCATTCTATTTTATCTTCAAAAATTTATATTATATAATAGATACAAAGTTTTATTAATTTTTTAGCTTATAAGTTGTTTCAATTAATTATTTTTATTTAAAAAATATCATAATATTATACTTTGTTTATGTCCCTATTAATTTCTTCACGATACAATTATATTTATAATTTTTCTCACATATCTGTTGTTCTTAGAGGATATCTTCTTTGCATTCGCTGAATTGTATTCAATGAATATTTCTTATTTTCATCAATAAATATTACGTTGTACATTGTGTAAAGACTTTTACTACGTTTTTCTCTACATTTTTCAATCAATTTTCTTGTTCTCGAGATATATCTTTCCTAATAAATGTTAATAAATGTATGGCTTAATTATTTCTAAATTTCTTCCTTTCATTATTACTATTATGATATATCATTAATAAATGTAATAATAGTTGAATAATATTTACAGTTTGACAATACAGTAATAAATGTTAATTTTATTTAACAAATATTACAATGACAATGAAATATTTTAATTGCTGACTATGGTAAGCTATTTGATATAAACTCACCTAATATATGTATCGTAATATATAAATTATAGATATATTTAAAATATATAATGTAAGTTTATGAATACCTCCTTAAAAAATAGGAGTTTAATGAAATTTAAATATAACAAGAAATAATAAAAACACAATAATTAACTGAACGCATATTAAAATTATATTTTAATATTTTACTTAATGAGAAAACATTTTGCAAAAATGTTTTAGAGCCTAAAGAAAATAAATACAAAAAAATTATAAAATTCTCCCTCATTTCAATAAAAGACTCGAATGCTATATAATACATTTAAATAATATTATAATGAATAATTCATAATCTTTTAATAATTCTTAATTTGCTCAATATATTAAAATTACGTATTCTTATAAATAAAAGAAGAAGTTTAAACTTTAATCCTTACGCATTCGAATAAATTTATTTATACATATCCATATTTTTCTAAAATCAATGAAATTAGATAATGAATTTCATTTTTGTAATAATATTTTAGACAATTTATTAGTGCAATATCTGTAGATTAGTGTCTTAATATAATAATATTAGGAAATATTTGCAATTTTACAAATTCATAATATGTACTAACCACATTATATTTTATAATATTGAATTAACTATGAGATTTATTTATTTTTATTTATTCATTAATTGATGATTAATCATAACGATAAGATATATAAAATGATATTATTTATTTATACATTGCTGATATATCATAAGAGTGAAATGAATATATATATATATGTCACGTAAAGTACATATAAACTGTTTATATATACATTTTTTATTTTTATTTCAATGATCATATTTCATTGATTTAAGTATAACAGATAAAAATTTGACCTCTTCATTAAAAAAACAAAAAGATTTTGATCAATAGCATTGAAGTTAATAAAGTTTTAATAAGCCCTAAACAATATAAATTGAATTTTGCAGATATAATTACTTAATGTATTTCGTTTTACCTTCATATGAATATGAAAATCTGTAATTATAAACATTCATGATAAAACAATGAATTCTTGTATAATCAAGTATATGAACAATTGTTTAATTATTTTCATGTGAAGAAAAAGATACGTTTCTCGTACAAAAGTCTTCTTATTTAAGTTGAATTTTTCAAATATTATTTGAACTGATAAAAATATGGTTCGTTATAAGTTGCAGAAATTAAAAAATCTTATATTTAATTTTGAATGTAAATATTAAGTAACATTGGGCTTTTCGGACGCATGGTATTTAAAATAAAACATTTATTTTTTATAATTTAAATAAATATTATCAATAGGATAAAACTATATAAAGAATTGAGTGAGATATTGGTATTCAGTGATAAAAAGAAAACGACAAGATGAATTTTACGCCAGTGATTATTCTCATTATATCATTATATACGGGTTAGTTGAATCGATGTTTATTAATTATAAAATAAATTTCATTCCAATGAGACTTGTATCTATATTGCAAAATTGATTGACATTTCATTCAATGTATTTTATTTACGACGATTCTTTACAACAAAATCATCATTAAATTCTGTAATATTTAAACAGTCATAATATATATATATAATATAAACTATTTCAGCTAATAAACGTACGACAAGTAGTTGAAGCGAAATACTTTATGTAAAAAAAATATCAATCATATTGTAACTATTTTTATAAAACTAACGATATAAATATTTTATTACAGAGAATTTTAATAGATGAAAATATTATAGATTATAGTTAAAATATGTATATATTTATTGTACGTGTAAATCTTTTATATGCCTTTTATATACGCAGCATAATTTAACTATAAATAATTAAATTTTATTTAAATTCGTTCCACTCAATTTTATGTTGTAGAAATACAACACGAGAAAAGTAGTGAAATATCCTTCAAATATATATATATATAGCATTAAAAAAATTTGCTTATCTAAACTATCTCTATTATAGAACGTAGGATTTAATATTTTGGAATTGTGAAAATTTGAAGCATATAATATTGAAATTTAAATTAGCAATGAGAAATTGTGAAATATTCTAGCAACAACTTGAAAAATACTTTGCATCAATAAATGAAAAAAAGAAAAGAAAAACTAACACTATAGTATTGAGAAAATATACTTTTAAGAGAAAACACATAAACCTCTAATGTGCTATCATTTATATTAATATTGTACAACTCCGTTAATTTGTTCCAGTTTATAATTAATAGCTAATAGTAACAGTAGCAGCTTAAAAAATATTTTTGAAACAACGAATAATTGCTCTGACGAGTTTTATAAATAAAAATCATTAATTATTATTAATTATTCTAGCTGTCCTTGGGAAGAGCGTAAGAATCATCGGCGGCATACATTCTAATGTGAGCGAATTCCCGTATGTGGTGTCGTTCAGAAACCCAGAAACAACATTTCATTTCTGTGGCGGTTCAATAATTTCACATCAACATATTCTCACGGCTTCTCACTGTCTTATCAAATACAAGATAGAAGATATAAAAATTTATACAGGAATGGCCGAAGACGTAGAAAGTCCACAAGAAATTTTTGGTATTCATAGTTTCACAACTCATACGCAATTCACTGGGGATTATACGAAGAAATCCATGTTACAGCACGACATTGCGGTTGTCACGGTACTGTAGAAAATATTTAATTTAACAATTTACTATTATTCTAATTATTCAAAAAAAAATACTTTAGAACAATATTTACATGTTTCGAGCGAATCTACCGCCCACTACTTGTTTTCCACTTTATTTATAATTTAGCATCCAAGTAAATAAAGATAATAATTGAATGCTCAGCTGTTGTAAACTGGCGTTACTACCTAAAAGAGAATAAATAGCCAGATAGAGTGAGAAAGAGAAAAATGGAAATGTGTTTTTTTTTTTTTTTTTTTACTTTTTTATTTTTACGCCTAATTGTTGCGGGTATAAACGTGGTCCAATTACAAATAATACATAACTCTTTAACAAAATTCCTTCGTAAAGTGAATGTCAATGATTTTTCTCTCCCCACAATAAATTACTTGGAATTTTTGTTGTACGCGCTTATTATATCTGGAAATTAATGGGGATGCTTCACTTTTTTAATCACGGATTTGAAGTTTACTCGCTCGCGTCCTTTGAATAATTGTCATTGACAAATTGTACTGAAATATTTTCTTGGGATTTTATTAAGGCTTTTAGTCGGAAAGATTTTACTAGCATCAATGCAACATTCAATTTTTATATTTTGTTCATTAGAAAAAAAAAAATCACATATGAATATTATAGCAGGTGGGAAATTGTTTATAAAACATTATATATAGACTGCCAACAATAGACAATAAATTTATACGAAAATAATACTTAAATAAACTTACTGATTTTTTTCTTTAAAAGCATACAACCTCATTAGCTCCGAGTCTAAAAAATCATTAGCTCAGAGTCGAAAAAAAAAAGTTTAAATACGCGTGCTTCAAATTGCATTTGATACAGTTCATTCTAAGTTATCATTATGTTTTAAGCTTTTGATTATTATAATTTTGTTTCAGACTGATAAATGCATCGAATTCAATGAATTTCAAAATAAAGTTAAGCTTCCGACAAGGGACATTGCCCCCGACAAAGTCGCCATTCTCAACGGCTGGGGAGCAACTCATTTTCACGTGCGGAAGTACTCTCGTACATTAAAGAAAGACTATTATAAAATTATTGGCATAGCCAAGTGCCAGGAGTTGTTTGAATTCAAAATTCACGAGGAGCAACTGTGTGCGTACGCGGGGGAAGGGAAAGGCGCTTGCATGGTAAATTGGCAATAAAAATATGCTTCCATTTAATATTTAAGAAGCGAGCATAGCATCGCGCATAAGAATTATTATTATTATTGTCGGTATTGTCTGTTACTGAACTTTGGAAGTACGTAGAACAATGATTTAAGCGATTATAAAAGTACAGTACACAAAGGTTTTATAGCGCTAGTTTTATCGCAAAAGCCTCACTTTAATTGCTTATCATTATGCTTACGAGACCATACGAACAAAGTCGATATTGCACAAATCAACTTTCAATTTGCATTTCAATGCCGCGAAATAATCAAACAAAATATTTACAATCTTTGAAAGTGCCAATTCTATTCACCATTCGCAATTATTCAGGCACTTTTTTTTTCATAGTAACATTGAATTATCGCAGCAGCTGTAAAATATACAATAGAATTGTATCATAAATCGATGATAAAGAAAAAAAAAGAAAAAAAAAAGAAAAGAAAGCTTTAGGTATTGTCGGAGTAAGTAAACGTTTAGCTTTAATTATTAAAAGTTAATTGATCAATGAGTCAAATCACACACACATTATACAGCTAATATTAACCGTAATTAAATAAATATAATTTAACTAAAGTCAAACACCCAACCCATTGTATAAAAATACCTTCGCTTATCGCATTCGATATTATTATTATTATTATTATAACTGGTCGATGTTAATGTAAATTATTAATTTTGTAATGCTTTATAGGGCGACAGCGGCTCAGGTTTGGTCCATCATGGAGAGATCGTGGGGATCGCGTCCTTTGTTATTCCTTGTGCCACCGGAGTACCCGACATATACACCCGAGTCTATTCTTACGTAGATTTTATAAAATCGACAATTGCCGATAGCCGTATTAATTCCAAATGCTCAATCCTATAAACAACCGCACCGCTGTAGCCAAACCAAACGATGTTTTTTGCAGTAGGGGACATAGTATTATTGTATGCGCAATAACTGCATGTAATTGATCTTTAAGACTGCAAGTTCTTACTATAAAATTAATAAACAGTTTGAATAAGCTTGGCCATTGAAATATAAGACTTTACATTTTGTCTCTACAATCACAATCAATTGCTTTGAAAGATATGTCTGCCTGAATTTTCTCAACGACTTGCAACTGTTCAATTAATTAGTCACCTGTGAAAATTATTTTTAGCGAACCGAGAAGCCAGGCTTCTTTAGCCGAGTCATATGCATATTCGACTCTCTCGACTTTATCTAATTAATATGTTAATTGCAACGTAACAGGCAAAATTTTCTAATTTGTTTTTTTTTTCAATTTATTTCCTTAATTTTTAAATCCATTTGCTCAATTTCATTATTTTATGAAAGTCTAATTTACATAAAAGTACCCGTTCTTAAATGGAAGTTTAATAGAGCGTGAAAATAGCTACGTAAAGCGCAAATTGTAAATTAAATGTATTCGAAAATACATAAAATACATACATTGGAAAATACATAAAATAAATACAGGAATTGCATTTGAAAAATGTAAGTGTAAACCTACAATTTGTATTGTAAAAACGTTAATAAAAATACTCTGTTGGATACTTTCAAGTGATAAGGGACAGCTTATTAATGTGTGTAATCAAGCACTTAACTGTATATACATATATATATATATATATATACCGTAAGTACATATGCCATAAGTCATACAATAGTAAATTAAAACGATATTAAGCATCTCCGAATTATAAATCCAAACTCAAAGCTAACTTAAGATAATAGTTCAAATATGGGTATAATAAATTGATATCCGGTGATTAAAATTAAATTCCAACAGATATTATATTTTTAATGATTTAAAAAAGAAAAAAGAGAAGTAGAAAAAAGGTATGAGTGCGATGTAACAGTTGAGTTGAAAATAGCATGAGAAACACCATAAACATTTCAATGAGATTGAAATGGAAGAAGAAGACATGTAAATCCCATCATTGAAGTCACCTAAAAATTACCACTAACAACAAAGTGTTTCTCTCTCTCTCTCTCTCTCTCTCTCATCTTCGAACAGGATCTCTGCAATTATTATTTAAAAACGGATGCTTTGATGCCATCTCTCTCAGTTTGTAGATATAAGCAAACAAATCCAAATCACGTCTCCGATAAAAATATACTCCACCTATTTGTTGGCAGTCAGAATATTTGAAACTGAGATTGGCGACAAATTCGACTTTCCACCTTTTCAAAGCCACGGCAGCTTCAGCTTTTAGTACACGATGGATGATAACAAAAGTCCAAGTTAGTTGTGACATAAATAATTGATTGAACGCTCAAGCCATTCAAGATGATTAAATTATTATATTTTAAAGCCACTAGTTTTTATTACTCATGACCAAGAATTTTTGTTGTTTACTTTTTTTTGTTTAAATAATAAATATTTTTTATCATTAATAATTGTAAGTGAATTATCATCCTGTATTATCATTGCAGGTTAAGTAGTGTTTGTAGACATAAATTTTTATTTATGTAATAAAAAAGTAAATAAAAAGGTTATTTTACATAATATTATCTATAGATTTTGTTATAATTTACGTATAATGAAGTTAATATTGAATTCGGTGATCGCTTCTATAAAGATTTTCTAAGCATTTTAATAATTGGTTTAATTGCAAGTAATAAAGTGAGAAATAACTCCTTTTTTTTTTTTTTTTTTTCAACGCGGTATAATTATTCTTAATGACTGTTAATATAATATTAATAGTTAGCTTGCTAATTGTAGATAAGATAATGCGACATCTATTTACTTTATTTGATTGTAAATCGTAATACTAGAAAAAGCAAGAAAATAAATAAAATTTCAGATATATTTCTTCAATATTTTACATTTTCTAAATATCAATATGCACGGAAATCTTATAATACAATGAATAAATATATAATAGACGTTAAATCTTCTTTCTAACAAATTTAAAAGTATGTAAAAGAATATTTGCTTATTTTTAAATTTAATCAAGCTTACGGACAGCATATATAAATATAATTGATACTAGATCAAAAGTAATATAATTATATTCTACACTTATAGACTAATAATAATATTAACAAATAGCTGAAAGGACAATATATATACATATATATATATATATATATATATGGACAAATATTTATATAAATACAAAGTTTCTCATCTCTTGTTAGTACAATATTAAAATTCAATTTACGCAAAATGTGCTATAAAAATATATTCATTTGTTAGGCTGCTACGTAAGTAATAATATTAGTGCAGGTGTCTGCATTATAATTTGAGGATAAAAATTAATTATATCGAGATATACAATTGTTAATACTTTAAAAAGAAAAAAAAAAAAAGAGGAATCTCTTGTAACCATAAATCCAGTTCTCTTCACATTCAGGTCACATCCATTCGTACTTGGCTTTTTTCTAATTAGTTTTGAAGATAAATAATTATTTAACATTAATGTACATTATAGCTCGTAATGAAATAATTTAATAGTGATGAAGTAGGAATGGAAAAATGAATGTTTTATCGAATTAACTCTATGCGTTAATTATTATACATTGTTAATT
The DNA here is from genome assembly GCA_030522565.1 of Ceratosolen corneri. Lineage (NCBI taxonomy): Eukaryota > Metazoa > Arthropoda > Insecta > Hymenoptera > Agaonidae > Ceratosolen > Ceratosolen corneri. The sequence continues at coordinate 7,295 of JAPYYT010000037.1, read as the reverse complement.
ATATGTATTAACTAATATTAACAAAAAATCAGCATTTAAAATATATATATATATATATATATATATATATATATATAGTTAAAAAATAAAGATTATTTTAGTTTTAATTAAAGATTGTTTATGTAAATTATTTTAATAAAACTTACATAACAAATAATAGTTCATTTAATATAATTGAAAAACTCTGACCTTAGTATTATTGATAATACTAAATTATATTTGTAGAACATAAGAAATAAATTATTAATATTATTTTAACTGGTTATGTGATATCAAATAGAAAATTATGAACTAAATGAGTTATTTACTGATAGAATTTAAATTTGTCTTAATGTAGAAAAAAATTGATATACGCATATCCATTTGAAAACTTACTCTTGACATAAATTTACACAAAAATGAGATTAACTCATTTGTGTTTTGTTATTTATTAGATATTATTTGAAATCAGAATTTGAAAGATTTAATCTAGTGTATTGATAGGAGAGTGTATTAACATGGAAGAAAAAATATGTTACATTAATACACGTTATCTAAATCTATATTAACAATTGAACAAATCTATATAAAACATTCAATGTGATATTAAAATTCACTTATCATAAGGTAACGATAGAATGAGTTTTAAATTCAGAGTTTTTTTATTTCTATCATTGTACGCTGGTAAGTTCAAGTATATTAAATTATAATGGAGAACAGTATTCGCGAGTTATTAAATACGTTAACCGCCGTGCAAAATATAATATTAGTTTTTATACTCAATAATAAAGTAAATAAATTAGACTGGCATACAACCAATTGCAATATATTTTCAATTAATAAAAAAACAGTATCAATACACGACGCAACAACCACGGACCAAAAATCTCTTTAATTTTATTGACTTTAAATAGCTAACACGACTACACTTTGAATATGAAATAAAATTAATCAACTAAGTACACCAACTAGCCTACGCACGCATAGGAATGTAGTACTGCAATTACAATAATCCATGAAAAATTCAATTGTGTTGGTAAATTTTATAAATTATTTATAGTTGCTTTGGGCCGCAACGCAAGAATAATCGGCGGTCAAGTTGCAGATATAAGACAATTTCCTCATGCGGTGTCATTAAAATTAGTTCAGAATGGCATTCATTTTTGCGGAGGATCACTGATCACTACTTTACACGTACTTACGGCTGCTCATTGTCTCACTAAATATCCCTACCAGGATATTCGGATTTATGCCGGAATGCAACAATATAAAGTCACAAACCAGACAGCTTTCACTGTACAAACTTACGCACTTCATCCGCTCTTTACTGGAGAACTCAGAAAATATTCAGTACTACATCATGATATTGCTGTTATTACGGTATTGTACTAATTAATTATATACATTTCTAACTATTGGCAGTCAATTTTACAGAATGATCAAGTCAATTTCAAAATTCGAAAGCAGTTGAACAATCGAAAACATAAGATCACGTGAGGGTTTCTAGATTAATACAAACAACAATGTTATCAATGGTATTTCCGTGAACGATTTCCAAATTCATTTCACATAAGAGCACAAGTAAAAGACTTCATTCTCCGTCGTAATTTATTCTTTACTTGACAAATAACGCAAATAAACAGACTCGCTACTCGCCAAGCCATACAATTTTACTCCCATATTTGTTTATTGAACTTGGGGAGATCGATTTTGGATCATGGATCATCCAGACTTCCAACGAGAATCGATGAATTTCGATTTTAATATTTCTCAATGTCTTGCCCAAGATCGTTTGTTTATTCGATTCGTCGTTCGGTGTTTACAAGTAATTTTACAAAGTTTAGTTGTGCATTGACGAGTTCATACTCGACACACAAGATTGATTTGGAATCCCTGTGGTTAATTATAAATAATGGTCAATCTCAGCTAGAAATGCAATTTTTTTTTTCTGACGAATCTCACGTGACGCGCCCCAAAGAAAATCACAATACGCGACATTAGATTAACGCTTACTTGCAACCATTCATCCTCAAAATCTCCTCAGACAATTCAAACTCGCCTTTACAGCTCAACAACTGCATCCAAGTGAATGAATTTAGAAAACAAGTAAGACTGGCCTCGAAAAATCCACAGGCCAACAGCATTGGGTTTATCAGTGGCTGGGGATCAACGATCAATGAGCCACTTCAGCACGCCGAGACATTACAGAAAGCAACCTTTAAGATTCTGAGTCACTCAGAGTGCTCGTCGATGCTTCCCTTTTCCATTCACAAGGAGCACTTGTGCGCCTTCGCGGGGGAGGGAATCGGCGCATGTTACGTAAGTCACTCTATCATTGTTGCATGAAAGTTGTCTGGAGATGGAACTATGTTTTGTGTCTTAATTGAGTTAAGCCCCGTTGCCAAGTAGATTCTATACATGATAGATGTCAGTATTGTGTAAAGTTTTTGACATTTTAATAATGGCAGCAGAGGCTTAATTTGAAGTAGTGTCGTTATATATTTTCTATTTCTGTATTTTGGGTGAGAATTAGATTTGACTTGTAATTAGAATGTGGCTGTGTTATTGCGTAAATTGGCAATTAAAGCTATTGAGACTGAAGTAGATGTGAAAATATGAATGCTACTGTGATTTTGTGGCCATATATTATGCTGAAAAGTCATTGGCATTCGAAAGTTCGGGATACGTGGATACGGGATACGAGTATAACCAAGTTTATAATTACTTACCTAATTAACCCTTATTATTAAAAGACGCTCTTTGCCTTTAATGCGCGAGCTTTTATACGATCTCTTAACAATATAGTACAGCCAGCTCGAAATAATATTTGCGTTTGACTGTTTAACTGTTTGGCGAAGGAGAAATTACACCGATCTAAAGCACCATTTTTCTTTTTAAATAATGTTGCAGGGCGATAGTGGTACCGGGTTAATTAATAATGGAGAAATTGTGGGCGTTGCTTCTTTTGTTCGTCCGTGTGCGGTGGGCAAACCCGATATATATACCAGAGTTTTCTCTTATATAAATTTCATAACCGAAACAATAAATGGTACCACGCATGTGTCTGATTTGGATAAAAACTGTGCTATTCAGTAAGAAGCTGCGCTTTCTGCAGGCAAATTGTTACCTACGATTAGACAATATTCTGCAAAATATTGTAAAAAAAAAAATGATTGCAACCTTTTGTATTTAAATCGTGGCCTCTGCGAAATTGTCTTTTATATTCACTCTGTTCTTAAATAGTGAAAGTTTAAAGAAATGTACATTTCATGCAGTAATTGATGTGAGATTATTATTATTATTCTAAACATGTATGACCACTGATTTTGTGTAGTAAAATAAAATTTATGGTTTACAATATAAATACAAATTTATACTTGTTTTAATATTTATCAAGTAAGCGGAATTCACTTTAATTGTCACTCTTCTTCCTAATATTTAATATAATATTTAATACAAACGTATAATAAGAAAAGAGTGAAGCCAATTAAAGTGACGACACCTAACAAAAAAAAAAAAAAAGGGACAAAAATTACATGCTACGAAGATTGTCAGATTAGTGAAAGATGTATATTATAAAATAAAACTACTCTCATTGTACATTACATACATTAGGCACATAGAGGTTCATTGTAGTGTACAGTTGTTGATATAAATTGTAAAGCTAATATTAATTTTATTCTGCAAATTTTTATCTAAATGGAATATTTTATTAGTGAAAATGGCATAATTAAAACGTTCAGTGTTATGAGGCTAAAAATAACGATTAACATTGCAGTTACATAATGTTCAATTCCTGTAATAAAATGTAATGGCCTTTTTTTTTTTAAACGTATTTTTCCTTTAATGTAACAAGGTTATTGATCTTAAATTGATTTTAAAGAATGTTAAATTTAAATTTGTAGGCTATAAATTCATATAAGTTTAGTAAATCTACATTTGTTTCGTCCAGAAAATGCAAAGACACGCACATATGTGAATATGTATAAAAGCATATGTACAGATTAAATATAAAGTAACGCAATGAGTTATAGTTTTTTTTCTCGTATTGTGTTATTCAATTACTATTTATTCTGCTATATAGGCACATACGAGAACAACTATTTATTATAAAAAGTGCTAGTAAGTGTCACATTTTGTGTACGAACTATTTAATTTGTAAAATTTAACTCAATTTTTTTTATACATTTTTTCATTTATTAAGTAAAAAACGAATATTCTCAAATATATAAAATTTAAATAATGATGATCTTTTAGTTTTAACTAATTTTGTATACTGAAGTATTTTATAAGTAAATAAATTTTTATGTATGGCAATACATTTTTATACTTTATAAAAGAATTATACAAATTAGTTCTAATTTATGTTAAAATATAAGTCAGAGGTCTATTATATTTACAAATTATAAAAGTAGAACAAAACGTCTGTTTTCAATTCTGGTAAAAAGTGTGAATATTTTTAATCTTTATTTATTTTTAAAAATTTCATTTTTACAACTCAAAATCTATATATATATATATATAATATTGAAAATTATAATATAAAGTCAAATTTTTTTATTTTTTCAAATTTCATGGTATACCACTCAGTATCAGAAAGTATTACGTAAACTGGCTTATAATTTTAATTTAATAAAACTATTTGCAATGGTAGATATAATACATACGAGATATACAAAAATAATACATAGTAATTGGATATTGTTTTAATGACAATTAATGTAACATAGTATATATTATTCATATTTACAACTTGAAAATGATAAAATATATCTTAAGACAAATATAGTTTCATAAATATCGTATGCAATTTTTAATGATATTATACACGAAATGTTTGAAAATAATTTAAATCAAAGTTATATACAATATTTTAAGTCTATTAATAATGCATAAATAAATTGGACATTTTATTACGGAATGCAATTTACACGCGTGTTTATTAATTGCGTGACTATGATTTTTAAGAAATAATCGATCAATTATTGAATATAATTTTAAATACAAATTTATAATCTTCGTAATAACGAAATAGCAACTGAAGCGAAAGTCGATTAAAAACTATTAGAATGGAATTTTAATGGATTTTAACTTTCAATCACTGAATATGCAAGAAATTTTTGTACTCTATTTACATTTTTAAACATTATTTATCCGAGATTAAGAAACCGCTACTGTCATATTATTTTTTAAACTTTGACTATTACTGATTGCAATGAAAAATAATGAATTTTACAAAAAATGGGGAATAAAAAATTTACGAATAAAAGTAGAACAACATCTATATATATATATATATATATATATATATATATATATATATCCGTAATGTATATAACAAGATGTATAAGTGTAAATAAATCCAATTTTTGAAAGCTTTAAAATCTTCTTAATTGACAATGAATAAATAGAGAGAATAAGCATAGCAATCAATTTTATTATAGTTATCCTATATTATATAGTTATAGTTATAGTTATTATATATATATAGTTATTCATTATTAATTGGCACCTGTTTATATTAAAGTTCTTTGCTTAAATATTAATTATCAATTAAAAAGTAAATCGTCATTCCAGCTCATTCTGCTCTTCCAAATCATCTTCCAAAAGCACAATTAATAGTTTATATTATCATCAGAAAAATTGGAAATTGCAGACAATAAACAGCTATTATTCTTTTCCAACAACATTGCCGAAAATAATGAGCCAGAGACAATTTACCTTAATTCTAGTAACTATCAAAACTTTCGTAAATACCTTTTTCCGCGTAATAAGCTGTGGTAGCTGTAAAAGCTTCAAGTCACTGTAAAAATGACGGCCATTGATACCAATGGTCACCCATAAAATCTGCCTTAAGAACGAGTTTACATTCCCGCAACTGGATTACTCTGACAATCCGCAATCTGCCCGCAGCCACGAACCGCATTGTAAAAAATTATTCCCTGCAAGAGAGAGAGAGAGAGAGAGAGAGAGAGAGAGAGAGAGAGAGAGAGAGAGAGAGAGACAGAGTGCGAGTGCTGCGTCCGATTTGAGGTTCGGACGAGCAAAGGCCGAGGTACGAAAAAAGTACGGGATCGGCATTATGACCTTGGGTACACAGCGAGCAGAAGAAGGTATGCGATGTCCTGCACGACGAAAATCCAAGCCGTAAGAAGCTGAGGACCGAGGATAATCCTGAACCGAGGGTAATTGAGGTAATAAAAAGGCTCTCATCGCCTGGTATAATTGCTGTAATTGCAATTGTCATTGAATGATAGAGAGATCAAAAGGTTTATGGCTATATTTTTACTATACTTATGATATTACTGTATTTACGATATTTCACTATATTATGAATTTGCAAAAGACGTATCTAAGAATTTGTATTTGACATTTGAATTCCCTTGCAAATGAACATTTGTCGGATATCGATAGACAATCACGTGATAGAAATCGTTAAAGACTCGAGTGACGATTTATTTGACGGCGAAAGTAATCTATTTTCTCTTACTTGTATCATTTTAATTAAAGTTCTTTTGCTCGACAAATTTTCATTTTTACTTAAGTTTTTCCGTATTAAAGAACCAAGAAGACGTAACGAAAGGTGACTGTGACTTGAAAATATAATATTTAAAAATCCTTTTAATTTTATAAATTTTTAGCGAGGTAATCGATCGGTTAATTACTACGATAAGACAATATAATTCAATAATGAATGATACAGCAGTGATTGACGCATTTTAACATAATTTACGTAAAGTTTCAAGTCTCTTTCAAATCTCATAGCACGGAGTATCGGAATTATTTACACGGAGTATCGGAAAAGTTTTAACACCGGTCTCATAAAAACAAAACGGTCTATTGTATCGAAACATTTTCTTCGGATTATTCAAAGTAAGCTCCTTGCTCGTTTAGGCATCTTTGGAAGCAATGTGAAAACTCATTTTCTGGCAGACGTTTTAGAGCGTCGGTCACGGTGCTTTGAATGTCCTCTATCGAATGAAAATAGTGATCATTCGATATCATTTTAGGTTACGGGAATAAGCCTTCTTGGCCAAAAACTCCTTAACAATTGTACATTTGTGTGCAGGAGCATTGTCATACAACAAGCTCCGGGCCTCACACGCAGATAATACAAACCATTGATTGTCTGGCCTTCCGGTGTGAATTCTTTGAGAATCGAAGAAAACTGTGAACAAGGTTTTGACTCTGCTCTTTTGCTAGCGACATTTCATTGGTTTCGAGTCGTCCACATCAACCCATTCGGCACTCTGACGCTTTCTCTGTAGCTCAGATTGGAAACACCAACTCTCGTCTCCAATAACGATGTTTTTGAG
>JAPYYT010000036.1:0-117372 GCA_030522565.1 Ceratosolen corneri | reverse complement strand
GCTGTACTATATATTAATATAGCTAGTATATCTACACATACAATTGATATTAAATTTGTTTACTTTAAATTTTAATATACATATATAAATTATATATATATATATATATATATATATATATATGTAGTGAATTATGTTTGTATAGCATCGTAGTTTCACCGACATATTAAAGTTTCATACTGTAGACAATTTATAAGTATTAAAATCGAGCAAATTTTTTTTCTTATAAATTATATATTTATATTTGAGTACTAAAGAATTAAAATCAACTCAAAATATCTTGTAAATGTTTAAAAACGATTGAATAAATTAATATAAAATTGAAATAACTAAAAAGGAACTAAAGATTAAGTTAAATTAGTAAAAGGTTTTTGGTTGAAAAAAATCTTATTATAAAAATAATAAATATTTAATTTCGTGTGCAAATTTAATAATAAATTTATTGATATTTTTTTTTTATTCCATATAAATTTAGCATACATTTCAGCAAAGTGCATTGCATGTATTTGTAAAAAGATTATGTTTATAAAATACACTAAGCGATGGGCTCTTACGACAAAATTACAACTAATTTGCCCAATAACTAAACAAAAATACTTGGCAAATAATTAATTTAACAATATAAGAATATGCTTGGAATTCGTATGATTAAATTGCAATTGTCCATTCAAACAACATTTGAGAATAAAGGAAGCTGTAAAAAGTAATTACGTTCCGGGCAATAAATTCAACACATTTTAAAACTCACGGACACATACCATCCATTGATACTAGCAATACAAAAGCACGCACGTGCACATTTCTCTTGCTCATCGTATCTAGCTGCTTCCTTCTCAGTCCCCCGTCCTTCTGACAGTTTGTCCCTCTCCTTGGCTTATCTGTGTAAGCTTCTTCCCGTCCTTCCCCGCGCTTTCCATTAGAGCCGGGTAATTGTAAAATATATTGGAGGTGTATCGCTGCCGCTGCTTTTCCGCCAATGGGAAAACCACTTTACGTGTCTTCGCGACAGTCACTATATCTCTGAGCAGTTACAGGAAAGAGACGTTTATGGACTGTGTGCAGTCGATTGTTTTGAAGTTGTGCGCCGTCTTACATATCCGACGTAATGCGACTGTACTCGGCATTCGACTAATATTTACCATAAGTCAGTGTAGCTGCCAGTGATTCTAAATTATTTCGACGTTTGATCTTGATCAATTCCTTCCTTATAATACACGCACTTAATGCTCGACAAATTGATTAATTCCCTTCAAGCGTCGCATAAATTTTACAAACTGTAGGAGATGCTCGTGTGCTTTTACACGACGACATTTGCAAAACATTTAAATGCTCCTTTATGCACAATAACTAATGTTACAATTATTTAAATCCGTTTGACTGCATCCTGGTATTGCGTTAATTAATTCGGCTACTTGTATTCGGCTTTTTTACCATTTTTTATTTGCCGTACACATGTATTACACTGCTCACACGAGTATCGGTAATTTTTCGTTGCAAACCTACTGTGAAATTAATACTTTTCCGGCATATTTATTATATAAGAAACATAATTAATAAGAAAATATCAATTAAAAAACAAAATATAATTATCTATAATAATTATTCTTGTATTTATTATATATTTAAGAGTACTACGGTAGTGCTTTTTTATTTGTCAAATTTCTAAAATATAAACTATCATTATATTTATATTAAATACGTCAAAGATAATTACAGGAATACTCGGGTATAAATCAAATATTGCAAAAGATGTATTAATAATTATAAGGATTTTTTGATAAAAAAACGGCCTGTCTTTTCGACTTTATTGTCTTTATTTTCCTTTATTGTCTTTTAATGTCTTTATTGTCTTTAATTTAAGGCCTTTATTGTCGATCTTAAATTTATCTATTATATGTTGGAAAAATGTATAATTATGAAATTAATTCTCCATCTATTGTAGCAAAAAATTTATCAATAAAAAGAATTACACATTACAAATTACAAAAATATCTAAATTTAACATAATTATAATTATAATAACGAACGATTAAAAAGTAACAAAAAAGTAAAAGATGAAAAAGTTCGATATTTATCATTATATAGAGTAAATACATATTACAATACTAATTAATTAATAAGCTTTAAATATCCACATTCATTAAACTTTTGTAAAATAATATAATTACAAAATTTCTTTATAAATATTAGATGAAAAGTAAGCAATTTACATATTGTGTTACGTTTAACAACAAAATTTTTTTTAAATTTATCGAATGAATACGTTGAACATTTTATAATTAATATTCTGTTTAGGGAAATACTATGTTATTAGAATTTGAATAATCGCATAAAACTTTTTTTTCTAGTGAAACAAAATTTAATATGAAATCGAAGTGTTTTTTTTTTTTCTTTAAACGTTTTATGATTATCAAATTTCTTAACAGCCTAATTTTTGCAGACGGAAGAGATTAAATAAAAATAAAAATTTGAAGATTTTTTCAATTAATTTTTCAATTTTAAATTCTATAATGTTGATTAAATATAAAAGAGCAAGCACAACAGATTTGTCTTACTTTATTTAACAGTTTTAAAAGGTAACGCGTTTAGATGTTCCATAAATTATTTATACAGCTTATGATTTATTGAGAAACGTGTAAAATTACAAGAATTCTTTCACAATATACAAGACATATTTATTATCTCAAATATTTTAAAGCGGTTCAATAGTTTCGGTATATATATATATATATATAAATACGATAAGAAGTTGGTGTAGAGCCTACGAGTCCTAAGGTGGTAGGCTTGGGATAACTAATGAGACTTGTTAAAGTTATTTCACGCGAGATTTTCTTCCAAGATTTTGTATTAAAATTATTACTAAATATTATTTCAAGAATTATTACTGTCATATTTTTGAACAATTTGTATTTATTCAGTTATTTTTTAATAAATCATAGGACACGATTGAATAACCTGTTCCGTGGACGAATATTATTACTGCCTAGTATTATGAACATTGGGTTCTTATAGCACCGAAGAAAATTATTTTCAATATTTTTTATTGCCATTGAATTAATGAAAAAATTGAATAATTTAAAAAATTCATAAAGTACAAAAAATATTTAGGAATCAAAATTAATTAAGAAAAAACCTAATTTATTTCTAATGAAATAACAAAAAATAGATAAAATATAATACATAAATTGTAAAAATTTTTATAAAAATTGTACAAGCAACGCAAACCGAATATCAATAATGAAGCACACTTATGTTTCATTTTAATTTAACTCCCTCAAAGTCTCTTATCCACATTTTTTTAATTGTATCACAGATATTTATCTGTTGTTTATCCGATTATTGCCAACATATAAATATTATTGAACATTGCATTATATAATAATTTAGAATGATAATATTTGTTTAAAGAGTATGAAATACAGTAAATAAAATGATTATCTTCGGCTAAATCTGCTTATACAAATATTCTGAAAATTTAAACATTCTCAATATCTTGATTTTATGTTATTTCGTTAATATTATACAAATGTAGGTAAATGTAAAACTGTAGATAAATTTTAATTTAATATAATTTTATAAATCATGTAATTAAAATATATGTGTATCATAAAATTGTATAATTTATTATTGATAGTATACTGTAAATTAGTAGTAAATTAATAGTAGTACTGTATGCAAGTAACGAGTTTACAATAAAATGCATTTTTTTTTTAAGTTATCTTTACTATTATCTTTAAATTAAGATTGTAAATATTGTGATATGCATACGTAAACGCTCGCATACACGTGAACATGCGCGCGCGCGCACAGACACACGCACGCACACAGACGCGCGCACACTTGTATGTCACTTTTCTTTTACTGTAAACTATATTTTTTTAAAATAGAATTTTTATAGAAATATAAAATTTCACTACATTAATAAATAGACACAAATATTTAAAGTCGTAGTAATAATATATAACAGTTTCTTTTCTCAATATTCTGGTATACATAAAGAATGGAAAATAGGTTTGATGTATACACTATTCATTATTTTAAACACAAAATATACAAAAAGACAATACTGATAGTAATAAATGAGATTAATCTTTTATTCGTAAAACAGTTGACATATTAATTTATGTGTTATGGATATTTTAACAGGTTGATTTAAATCAGTCTAGTTTCGTAATCGGACACCCATCTTGTATACTTTAATGGCCATAATAATAATAATAATCGTAAAGATTTAAAATCTTCATCTTCTTTTAGAAGGTATCATCGGTATCGATTTTCTATTATATTTAACTGTTGGTATACCTGCAAATATTTATATTATATATATTATATATATATATTTATATGTATGTATTATAATAATGCTTGAAATTATATATAGCAAATGCGGTCTACGTGATTGATATTTTTACAATCAACCATACAATTAAAATATTTATTTTTACTCAATTATTTAACTTTCATCAAACGTCAGTACGATTTAAGTTGTATTAGCTTTAACAAACACCACTATTTGTTCAATATAAAACAGCACACATAATTATTATAAAATGGTTACAAAACTTTATGTCCGAGAATAAATTTTTTCTATATTTTATTAACGTGGTACAATAATTTTCGCACTTTAAAATACATTGCACATAATGTATAAATAATTGGTTTTTATGTCTATTTGATGTATTTTTTAATATGCGTGGAATTTAATTTTTGCCGCATAATTTTGAATAAATATATCTGTTGTTAATGGTAATTATAATTTATAATTTTAATAATTTTAAAATTGTTTAAAAAGACTGAAAAGAATAAAACACCGTGTAAAGTAAGTTATTATAAATTTGTTATGATCTATTTTTGAAAATTAACCATACTTTTAATGAAGATAAAAAAAAATCAAATTTTCTCTATAATATCAAAGTATATTAAATAAATATCAATAATTTTTTCAAGAAATAAATAAGCGTACGCGATAATTACATACAGAGTTAATATAATACCTTATGCGTGCAACAAACTTGATTGCAATTTTGTAAAAGCGAAGAAGCTTAATATCAGTTACGCGAATATTTTCTATTTATATATGTATATCTTTCATCTTGAGTGCGAAGCCTGCGCGTTCACAAGTAACGCTTTATTAGAAAACAACAAAAGCAATTGATTGACAGTTTAATTTGAATTTATTATTAGCTGAAAATATTATTCGAACTATTACAGAATTAAGAAAATATTATAGTGATAATACAAGGAATTGTTATATAATAAAATCGTATTGAATAAATTTGAAAAGCAAATTGTTAGTGATCGCATTTAAAAGCTACGATAAAAAAGTATATTACAATTGATTGGGCATAAAAGTTGTGTTTGCAATAGATTTTATTACTTTAGAAATATAAGTAAGTGGCTTTGTAAATGCTTTTGATTTGATATCTTCACGATTGACAAATGTGTCTCAAAAGCCTACGAAATATAATTAGAAAATTCATCGAGTACCCTTTTTGACCTCTTTATGACTCTGTTTACTCGGACTGCACCTCAAAAGTACGACGCGGTGGTCAATATGAGCATCGCGTGTCTTGCAATACGAACCTAGTAAAATCAAAGGACGAAACCTTCTAAGAAACCACAGATAGTATTGCCACACGACGTATTATTTTTCATAAGGTGCCGATATGTATTTTGAAAAGTGACAACAACAAGCGACGTAGTCACCACTTCGTCACCACCGCCACTTTAAAAGGGCATTGACACTACCGGAGTAAAGGGCGCCAATGACAGCTGAATGATTATCTGTCATCCAATCACCGAAACTTCCCACTCTCATAGAAGTAAAAGAGAGAGAGACCGTCTCGCGAGAAGGGGGGGTGAAGAGAATTAAACATCGTGGCATCGGCGCACCGCGGAAAAATTGTTTAGAAATCCATCGATCTGAAATCGCTCACTGAATTAGAACAATACAAGTATATTTATTGATTTGTAAAATTCAATACAATTGAATTTCCACAAAAGTTGTGAAAAGTGAACAGTTTCTCAAGATTCAGCGGCCGGAATAAAAATAAGAAGCTTCCAATTAGCGCTCAAGGATAACAGTGATCAAGCACGAGAGGTGTGACCGCCGAGGCTGCTCCTGACCGTCAATTTATCAATTGATCGTTGCATGAACCTGCACCAGCTTCCGCCAAACCAGTAATCAGATCAAATCACGCCAAATCCAGAAAGCAGAGACTACGACTTACAGGTTATACCTCCCTGTCCAATCACCACTAACACAACTATTCCGAGCTCCGTGATATTCAATTTACGTCTGATGATTGCGGTCTCGCGGAGGCAAGCTACACATAATATAAAACAATTACAAAAATCTCGACTGCGACAGTGCGGAATAAACAATTCAAGAAAGCGACAATATATTATCAATAAAAGCATTTTACAGTATTACATACGACTCCAACGACTTTGTTTCTTTCCACCCTGCTACGTTTCCCCCCTCCACCATCTGCCTCTCCCCCATACCACCTTGGGGAAAGTACAGACTCGGGTTGGTTCTCGAACAGTGGCATTAGATAATTCCTTTAGTGAAATTATTATTTGCGCAAGCATAAATTACCTACTTTCGACAATTTTGATTATAATGCAATTGCAGAAGAAGAACCTTTCACGCAATACTAAGTACAATAAAAGATGGCTGAAAGTAAAAAAGCCGAGGCTCGAGCAACACGGGAATAAATTAAGTTAGGAACCGTAAACGTCATTGTGTTATTGTTGTAGCAAAAAATCGAATGCGATCGTTAACTGCAAAATTGTCCTCGAAATTTTCCAAGTATCCTATATCAATTGAATTTTATTCCTGGGCGACGATAAAATTAGTATTTGCAAAAATTCAAACGGCCCTCTACAGAAGCCACGATTCCGCAAAAACTTCCACGAGCATAAAACCGGGCTGATCCTTAAAAAAAGTCCCACCAACATTATTACATCCAATTACGTAACAGACTTATAAGACTCGATAACACTTCGTATTTGCAAATGCAAATCAAGCGCGCCACTCGGGCTCGGCAACATCGGCCCGATATTTTTCCACGGACATTTGCGCGCGGCTCGCATTAAAACTCAAATAAAAGCGAAATCGCGAGACCTTATAATTCCGGGGCTGGAATTAACGGACGCACACCACTTTAACGAGCACGTCCTAAGGCTCATCGTAAGCTAACGCTGCCGAACCCTAATCAGAACTGCAGAAAACCGCGACGATCGCTACTGTAGGAATAAGGAGGCGAACCTTGTGCATTTTCATCGTGGGAGATCGAATTTTCCATCGCTCGGAAATAAATGCGTGAATCGATCGATTAAAGCCGCCGGCCACCACCGCTTATCGTTAATGCGCCATTCGGCGTGTCGCAAATAATTTGCTGCCTAAACAACAAAAGCAAACTGTTTTTCTTCGTTCTTATAAACACTTATTTTACAAAAAGAAATCAACTATTTCAACGCGGCGCCAAGTCATGCAACTTTATTTATCATACGCGAGGGCTGCACTCTTTTGAGTGCAAGTCTGCTTGAAATGTCAAGCATACATATTAATAAAAGTAAAAGAAGAGTAAGGGATTTGGTTTATTGGATTTGATTAAGGATTGCAGCTTTGATGTCAAGGTTCAGAAATTTTCAAGAACAGATGTTGGTTTTAACTTGAATTAATTTATTCGTAAAACAAAAACATAATTAAGGAATCACAATCATTTATACATATATATATATATATATATATATATATATATATATATATCACGCGCAATGTATAAAATACGCGCTTTTAAACGATTAATCCTTAACATTTAATTTATAATAAAATCACCGAGAAAAATCTATAACAAAACAGATAGCTCTATTTACTAAATATTATTATTATTTTTTCGGCTTACGTTATTTTGCATACGATTGAAAGTGACGCATCATAAAGGATAAATTGTGAAAATTCCATTACTTTTATGCGTTATGAATACCATGTACGAGCATCTATTAGATGCGCATGCATAAATAATACATTATCGATTAATTCTTACGGGAGTATTTTTTGTTGATTTTGTTATTAATGTCAACGATCAAGATCAAGACCGCTGGAAGGATTACATGCGTCTATATCTGATCGATTTCTGCCAGCCACGATTCAAGAAAGAAATACAGAGTGACCTGAGTGAGGTTGCGGTAACATTGCGTACAAAGTTCTTAGATGAGCAGGTGTTTGACATTTGCACAAGTGGGCAATTTATATTATATTTGTTATTTATGTCGAGTTTTAAAGCATAATTTTAACTTTGATAATGCTTTTTTATTTGGATGGACATAGGTTTTGGAATATATTTATATTTATTATTTAATCAGCCAATTATGGTTTATAATTGTAATCTGTCAGTCACGAACTCAAAAAGCTATTTTCTTGTGGACTATTGTGTAATTTACATTGTGCTTCCTGATGTAATATATATTTTGAGAATTGTAGAAGCGCAGATATTAATCGTATCGTAAAAATAAAAATAAAAGTTCACTTCGAAGTTTATTGAGTTTACCATTTAATAGAATTAATTATACAATATTGTTACGATATTTATCCGAACATTTATGAAACGGCAAATAAATTGATTATTCCAAAGGAAATACCTAGGAATATTGTTTAAAAGTATCATTAAATACAATTTTACTTGAGTAATTTTGAAATTAGAAATATTTATATTTGAAGTGTATCTAACGGTCTAATATTACTATTAAAATAACAAAATTAATTTAATGAAATAAAATATTTTCATCTGATAAATCTATAGAGCCGTTATAGAAGTATGGAAGAATATTAAAAATAACGTATATTAAAAATTCATTAAGGTAGATTATATTCGAATGGCCATCTAATGTATGTAGAACATAATATAAAGTTTAATGTAAAGCTTGGAGGAATAATTTCGTATTTCACTTAACATTTACATATGCGGTGAAAACAATCATTAAACGTCTATTGCTTATCGCCTATTGAAAAGTGCCAATTTCCTTCAAATCAAATATTCGAAAATTCTTGGGGAAATAAAAGGCGCCACCACACATTGAACTTGGCAAAATGCATTAAACGTTTTAACTTTAATGGCTTTTAAAGGAGCGCAAGCCCTTGTTTATCGACGCGCGCGCGCGCGCGCGCGACCTCGAAAATATCATTCATTTGAATTTAAAGCGTGTAATTGTTACGTAGCCGCCGTCATCCGGTGCTCTATCCCTGAAAACTCAAGCTTTCCCATAACGTTCGACACGCTGTTTTATGTCGCGTGCGTAAATCAACGCGCAGGGGGAACACTGTACATGGCGTACAAATGGAACGCGGCCGGTGGCAAGTACACCGATCGCGCGCATGCGCGCACGCGACTTGGCGGCGCGGAGCCTACTTTCTCTCTCTCTCTCTCTCTCTCGCTCTCTCTCTGTCCCGGTGCTTGGCTCTAGTGCTTATTTTTGCTGCTTTATCGCGCGGCGCGTTTCATCGCGCACCTGAGCGGCCCCTTCGATTAATTATGTAGCGCGCGACGCGGAGGCGATAAACCCGGGTCAGATGGCGTTTTATTACGCGAGGGGGTTGCCGGGTGAGGGCAGATTTATGGTACACCCGTGGGGGGATAAATTACGCGTCGTCGGGCATTTGTAATGTGCGTGTAAACGCAGCACGTAACCGCGTGCGCCACGCCGCTTCGTGGAAAAGCATTAATAAATTGCTTAATTAATTGTTTACTGCTTTATTGACGCCGAGGGGCGAAACCGAAAGCCGAGCGACGTAGCGGAAGTACTCGCGATTCTTTTGGACTTTTTATTGATGCGGCGTTGCGAGCACTTGTCGGTGTGATTGACATTCGTTTGGCTTACTTTGTATGTCGTTGCTAAGGGAGTTGGAGGTGGGCGAGAACTTTTTCCGTTGCCGCTCTTTTTGCAATTGCCATAAGCCATTGGTTTTACAGAATATTAATACCGAGGATTGGATTTTTCATTTTATCTTATACTTCATTCTCGTTATATTATATTGTAAACATCGATTGAGTATCCGTAGAGGAGCTATCGAAATTTCTTAATAAATAATACATAAATGTTGAATATGATGTTTTTGTTCGCAATAATAATCTTTTTCTCTTCAAATACTGTAATTATATTGGTTAATTGACAATCCTTGCTCTCTTTAAATCTTGTTTCACGGTTCACATTTTATGACAATTTATAAATTATACCTCTTGTAAAGAATTATTAGGTATTGATATTACACCGTAAATATAATGATGATTGTGGGGGCGGGGAGGGGGTAAAAATATTATAATATAATATAAGAAATAGCTCATATTATATTATATGCAGTTCATAATTTGTTAACAAAAGCATTAATAACTACGGACAAGGCTATTTCTTACTCCAGTTCAACCTTTAAAATTCACCAGTGAAAAGTAAAAATAATAATAATTTTGATATTATTGATATTTTATCCGTGATATGTGTCAAAATAGCCGACTATTAATTTTATTCAGCATTTTGTCTTTTACAAATATATCTTTAGCGTGTGTGCCTGTAGGTAATATATATAGAACAATTTTAAAAATGGAAGATCAAAATTGGATTTACAATTCCGTTGCCTTTAGGACATTTTCTCGTATAAATTTCATGAAATCTCTTAAAGTAGTATTATTTATACAGTCACAATGTAGAGATCATGTAGCATGACTGTAGCGTGACTCAACAATTTCATTTTTCACAAGAATGCAATAAAGAAATCATTGCGATGATTATATTTGCGTAGTATCAATTTACATTTTCGTATGCCATTTTATATACAATATTTTATAAAAAAGTTTTTGATTATTGTTAAAATAAAAAATCATACACGAAATGTTAATCAGAACTAAATTAAAAGAAATTTTATGTATATATATATATAGACAGATTATTGGATGATAAAAGGAATAATTCATACATAAGAATGTCTTGATAAAACTAATGTTTTATGATATTTCTTAGCAATTATTGCATGTACTCTTTTAACAGTATTTAATGAAACTGAGTTCATATTATTCACTTAGGATATATTACATCCAAAAACGTACCTTGATAAGACAATATTAGATCAGCTTAGAAAGTATGAAATTAAAGTATATTTAAATATTTTCAAATATATATATATATATATACAATGATATACATTATGGCATTTATTTATGTATTATTTAATGATACTATGTACGCATGTATATTCATATTTATATTGATTTATATTTACTACTCATATTTATATACACAATTCGATCACAAAGCTATAATGTAATTTTTTTCAGTGCCACTTTAACTATATGTATGTAATCATTGGACAATTTTGAAATTTTATATGACATCTCACTATAATGATATTTACACTTAAATCTCACTTTAACACCTTGAAAAATTCACAATAACGTGAAGAGAGGATGCTCCAAGGGAAATATGGAGGTAAGTCTTTCAGTAGCGTAAGACCGAATGATAATATGAAGTATACACGAAAAACTAATTATGTCAATCTTCAAATTTACCTGCACTTGGATATGTAAAAACTGCTAATTACAAACAAATTATTTCAAAATTTCTTTGTTAGAACTATAATAATAATCTACAGAGTGATTATTTATATGTTTCATTTTTTTTTAATTCTTGCTTTCTAAGGCTTTGAATTATAAAACTCTTAATAAAACAATTCAGCTAATTATTATGTAATTGTCATTATGCTGTATTTCATAAAGTGAAGAACGAATTTTATTTAACGTATAAATAATGTGTAAAAATAGTTATTTTAAAATGATTATTCATGTTAGTAGACGGTCGAGTCAATTTTTAAACTTTATTAAAAATAATTTATTATAATTTCTTCTCATATAAAGAAAATTTTCTTTGAAAATGTCGTTTGAAATGTCGTTTTTATGAAAAAAAAAGCAATTCTAAATCCAAATTTTATGAATATATTAATTGATAATATGGAAATAAAATGAAAAATATAACTGTTGTTGTAAAATATGGCACGTGAAACTGTTATGATAGCAATAAGTTGTGCGGTGAAAAAAGCGAAATAATTTTTTGTATTCTTACCTACTTTATTAATTTATCTCATTACAAAGAAAGAAATATCCAACGTAAAAAAATTGAAATTAATATTATAATGCGAAATAGGATTATAGCGGGATTTTAGGTGTTATGATTAATTAAAAATAAGTTTGTTGTATATAAAAGATGTTTTATTTATTTTTATTAAAAATATTTTATTACTAATGTTCATTGCATTTTATCGTAATGCCATTGTCTTAAGTAAATAAGTGAGCGATGTATTTTTCTTAAAAGTTTTTTTTTTATACATTTGAAAAGTAATAATCGAGTAAGAATTGACAGTTAGGATTACTAAATCTTGCGTAGATTTGTTTGAATAGTTTAGTTCTGGTTTCATATAATATTTGAGATGGTATGCTTAATCTGATTGTAATCAATAGGCTTATTTATATAATCCTGTACAAATATAACATTACTATACTCATATAAGATTAGGTAGGATTGCAGAATATTATTTATCATCGGTTATACATTGTATTATATCGCAAGTTACAATTTTTAAATAAATTCTTATTTCTTTAAATAAATCTTTAAATAAATACAATTTTTAAATTAAATAAATTTAATTAAATTTTAAATAAAATGTTCTTACAGCTATGAATATCTATTAGGCGTCAAAACAATCGTATATTAGAAAAATTTATAACAATTTATTTGACTCAACGTGAGTTGGAACTGATTGGGTGTATTCGAAATGTAAATGATGAGAAACAAATGATTTTAATTAAACCTTACACTTAAATAAAACTGGCGTTAGATGAAACTTTAGCACGAGTAAACAATAAAGTGACGGAATTCATGGGATGCGTGATTAGTTTCCAAAACATTTTCTAAAATTTTATTTACGGACTTGCAGTTGGAATGGAAGTGCACGAAGCCGAAAATCCTTGGCGCAGCACCGATAATTGACAGCATCTTTTGCATTTGTATCAATAAAATTAACATCCATCCACTTAGCCTTTTAAATCAATCTGCTTAGTCAATCTCACGCCTAGAATAAATAGCCGCTCCCGATACTATTGCTCGAGGTGTTGATTTATTGCGGCACGATGTGCGAATCTTTTTTGCCGGAGATTTACGGCGGGCCGAGCACTCGCAGCTTTGCAAAATTGACGGAAGAAGGAAAAGTAGCCACGGTTAAGCGGCCGATGAGAAATTTATAGTGAATGCGGCCCCGACGAGGAATTCGAGCTCGATGCCGGTCTTAGGGGGGGGGGGGGGACGAGGCCTTCGAACTAATTGATTTTATAATATGAACGGGCCCGCGTGATCGGGGCTTCGTTTTCGAGTTGCCCTAAGAGTACGCGATGTTATTTATTATCTATAATTTATGTCCTCGCGGTGTTTGACGCTGGACTTTTATCAAAATGGAGTATAACGCGCGGATAATTTATCAGCTAAGAAGGAAATTTAAATAAGATTTCAGTTTCCTATTAATTTAATTGATACTTACACCTCGACGCTTTGCCCCTCTCTCGCTCCTCTGCACTTGCTCTTCCATTAAAAATCGGACACGAGGACGAGAAATAGTTCTTATTATTAATATTAGTCTATCGACGTTATGCAGGATTGTAAATTTGAAGATATTAATATTTGTGCGAATCTATTTGTTTTTGAGTGTGCACTTATTTATCTTCGTGCGTGTTGAGCATACGTGCGTGCACATTTTTTAATCTACGCTTATATAAAAAACGTGCGTTTAACTAACCATTCAGCGGCAATGATAATAATAATAATAATAATGCTTTCAATATTATTTTGTGTTGCGATCGCAGGATTGGGAATGAGTCTGAGGTAGGAAATAAAAAATAACATAAATAGATCTTTTTATATGAATTTTTAATTGTCATAACCCTGCCAAATACATTAATAATATTAATAATAAACATAATAGTACCAATGATAGCAGTAAGGATAATGATAATTATAATATTATCTAAAATATTTAACCGTCATATCTCCTTTATCTTCGCAATAAAAGTGAAGCTTTGTTTGTTCATATAGTCGTAGTAAACACATGTGTCGATATAATATCTCTTTCTAGATGCCCGATACATTTATATACTAAAAATATGAATTATTATACAACGTACGGATATATTAAATCCTTCATTTTCTTCGGAGGCAAGAAAAAAAAAAAAAAAAAAAAAAAAAAGAAAAAAAAAAGAAAAAGAAGAAAAAAAAACTATAGGAATATAGTTCTCATCGACGAAGGGATAGTTTTTACATATCTGCTGAACCAGTTTCAGAAACATAATATACGCCCTTCGTACAAAAACACTCCAGTGTCGGCGTCTTCGACCCTCATATTATATATATATTTATATATTAAATATATATATATATATATATAAACATATATATTTTTCATTAAGCCGTCAATGTACACAACTCTGCCCTAATCGCAAAGCCAATAATCAATAAATAAATATATTCGAATCCGACACGATCGTTGCGAAGTTTTTTCTCGACGCATTCGCAACGTTATATCCTATATATTTCTCTCTCTTTAAACTCGACTGCTAAATTCTACAATATTATATTGTATAATGTAAGGCGAAGTCCTCGAATTTGGGTCGGATATCGAATGTATATCATCAACAGCAGGTTTTTTTTTCGAAGCTCAATTCGCATAATCGCTAATTAATAACATTCTAATAAAGGTATATATCTCTAAGATAGTGAATATCGCTACAATATTAGATGTGATAATATAGCTGGATTTGAGAAATTTTCATGCGGTTGCTCGATACTAAATAAAAATTAGTTTATCAACATTTGAACACAAGTAGGCGAAAGTCCAGTAAAATCACATCATTATTAATTTTGATCCACATATTCGAACACTTCACAATATCTATTATTATTAAAAACAATAAAAAAAAAAATAAACAAAAAAATAATTCATTATACGAAAAATGTATTTTCTTTATTACCCACTGTAATGAAGTGTGTCTTTTTCCATTATCGATCTGCGCATGCCTGCTTATAAAAATCCAAACGCATAGACAGAAATGAAATATTAAACGAAGAAAGACGAAGAAGGATATAAGAGGAGACTGATCTATTGCATCATCATATAGTGTGTTGTACAAACTGTATAACTTAAAAGTAAGACGAAAAATAATATAAGTGTTCTTGCGGAATAATGCCTTTTCTGCCTATACAGTAAGTTTGTGATAAGACTTTATCATTATTATTTATAATTATGCGCGACGTATATAAATTTACAATATATATTCTTCTTAAGGATTAATAGTTGATGGTGCGCGAAAGTTCCATTTGCGTTATTACTTGGATCAATAATTTTCTACGTGTGCCCTGTATTATTTCTCCAATTCTGACAATAAAATTGTTAATTCATAAGATTTATTCCTCAGAGTAAGTGTTTAATTGTATGCAATATTCTACGACGATCGTAACACAAATATTTTAAAGTATTTTCAATCATTTTAACACTACGTATGAGCATTTGTAATATTAACATTAATGGTAAGTATTAAAAAAAAAAAAAAACAATTAAATATAAAATTACACGGTAAAATGTTTGCTTTAATACCACGTCGTATTTACAATCCTATAATGTATTCTCAAATATCAATTGTTGCAGTATTTATTACATTTTTAAATAAAATATTGGTAATGACGAAGACTTTTATTATTATATTGCATAAACTTAAACATTACTTGTAATGCATCTTAAGTAGTCGAGCATTCGCGGAACTTTCAACGTACCTCGCGATACATAAATCCGTACGAGATCCGAGAGAATTACTGGCCCCCATTGATTATACTTATATTTGTGAAAATTATATACATTGTTGCATAGGCAATCTACTGAAAATTCCTCATCGATGTTCAATGGAGAAAGATAACAAAATTTATTGTTCATTTTTTCTTCTTCGAAAGCTACGCATCTTGTATTATATTATTTTTCTAAAAATTCTTGTATATATATTTATATATATATATATATTAATATATATATATATGCGTGATCGAGCGATGCACGACTTTTATTTAGGCAAGTGCCTTATTATTGCCTTTTATTCATTCCTTCGTTTGCATCCTATTTAATGGCCATTTAGTGAATATTGGTGAGTTTGTTGGAAATGCATGTGATTCTTTATTAAAAATCTGTTTTCTGGAGATGCGACCAAAATTTAATATCTGTCTAATACAATAAATAGTACGGAGCTTTATATGATAGGGAGTTTCTCTTTAAGCACGCACCTTTGTCTAACGAAACTATAGTAATAAAGGCTTTGTAATATTTATGCTTATATATTGTTGTAGCGACTCTACTTTGGCCGAATATCATTGATCAAGTCAATATTTTAGCTCTAGATTTAATCTTATTGGTTTTGGCACAAATTTTGAAATCCAAACTATAATGTAGCATTGAGATTGAGTCTACTGAGAATTACATTAGTTTAGAGTAGTACGTGTATCATTATTAATTTTCGTCGACATAATTGACAGAATGAATGAAGGGAATATATCTGATTATGCAGTAGTCCGGTAAATAAAGCACCAGTAATTTTTTAGCACCGATAGTACGAATAATAAACATAAGCCTTTGTGAATTCTAAAACGAATTCAAATTTTCTTTCAAATTAAAATTTATTCTCAAATAGAAATTTTGTCAAATGCTTAAGTTTAAAGCTTACATCAATTTTCGACCTGTTTTGCAAATTACCGTATCTCTTAATTCTTTTTAATAACATTGCTGCTTCGAGCTAATCAATAATGTCATTGCTCATTCTTTTTTTTCTTCTTTTTCATTACCTTTATTCTTGTTGTTTTTTCGTTTTTGTTTGTTTTTTGTTTTTCTTCGATGAGCAAATAATAATGATACCGGTAATATATTTTTTCCCATAAATTAAGGCACTCAGAAGTATTGTTTTTTTTTTTTTTTTGTTTTCTCGTGTTATCTAGATAATTATTAAACTACGAATACTGCAGAATTTTTATAATCTAGTAATACCTGCTAAATTTTTATAAATTTGTCAAAGATTGGAAATTCACCGGACCAAGTGTGTGCGTGTTATATTTTTTTATTTCCAATATCACTTAATCGATAAGAAATATTCAGCTTTCTAAAGCTCGCTCGCTTAAGGGATTGAGAACTATCGGAGTGCCTACATTCGGCGAAATAGCCAACTAAAAATAAATTTCCATTCAATTTTTCCATTCCAGTATTAAATTGGAAATTCGCAGAGCGAAGTCTCCGTTATTTCATACTCGCCAATTAGAATTAGGCATTGATTAACGACGAAGAGTTTCAACTGGTTCGCGCTTAAGCAAGATCCTCCAAGTGTTGCTTGGGGCTATGTCAACTGAATGCTCGCCCCCCCCGCCCGCCCCCCGCCCGCCCGCCGAGTGCCGCGCGATCGCAATAAACTGATAAGTTAGTCGTAATATGCAAGGAGGGCGCGAATAAAAGAAGCCTGGGCCTATGATCGAGCGGCTTTCGCGGTCTCGGATTTCCGTGGGCCACGCGCGTGCGCGATAGATCCGCCCGTTCGCGCGCCAGCAACGGCATCACTCATCAAGGCGCGTCAGCGGACGATCGCGGCCGTCTTGGGTGGCGCCCATTTTGCAGATTCAATCTCACAATGTGCCTCGGCGGCGATGCGTTTATGGCTCAAAAGCTCCCGCGGTGGGAGGCTCATCGATCCGGAAGTACCGTTGCTGACGAGCGACGGTGAGAATCGTCACGCTATGTGCTTAAAGCCGCCGAGTTATGTTGTGTCGCTCTTTAACATCGACGGCTCGCACTTTGGCATGCATCCTTGTCGAGAATATTGTCGAGATCGAGGGAGCTGCTTATTTACAAGCTTGCCTTTGAAATTATCGGACACGCCAAAGTATTGTCGGCTTACTTATTCTACAGCAAAACACGAAGTCAACCAATCTACAGACTCATTAACGTTTTACGAACTAATTTAATGATTAACATATATTTGTATTTATAACGAGGCGTATTTATTGAATTATTTAGCCTCGGCTTGTTCATCTTAGCTTCATTATTATGTGAAAAATTGGGCGACAAAAATTTAGAAGACCAAGAACTTATCGATATTCTTTAAAGAAAGAATTTAGAAAAGCCAAATTACTACTCTCTGTTCAACAACGTGACAAGCAACTTTCATTACGCATCCTAATTATCAACAACTATTTCAACAATAATTGTCAGGTCTAAAATCATCATACATTAAGTGATATTTTCAAATATTTCGAAAGACCGTACGATAGTTTTTATCTTTAGTATCTATTATGCATCAATGTTTTATATATCATGCGGTCAATAATTTCTCCCTAAAGTTTCCTAATTCAATTATTTACAAGTGATAGAAATTTCAATTATTAATATCAAAGTGCTGTGCCTAATATCGCAAAAGTATGCTTCAAGTTAATGGTCGAGTAATAGTTTGCCCTGCAATTGCGTTCGCTTTTCGATCGACCGAATTAAAGAAATGAATGCAAAGAAAACAATGGCCGAAGAAGACTCACAGCAGCCAAAAATTTCGACGAGTGCGCGCGCGCGCGCGCGCGCACAATTCATATCGTAAGGCACTATTCTGAACTTAAGGCCTAAATACGCGAAATTCTTTTCCCACACCATTCATGCGAAGGCACTAACAATATCTATGTAATGAATCAGAATTACGGAAAAAATTCAGAATAATGACCTCCGTCTCCTTTTCATAATCCACGAGGATACAAAAATTCCGTTTTTGTACGTCGTGGTGACGTAAACTGGCTCTATGGCATACTGGCATTCCGTTTTTCATTTTACATTATTGCGTAAAGTTTGCAAACTTTTTGCCAAACTTCTCGAAGCGTTGCATTTGCGCCAAAGAAGATAATGGCTTGTACGACAAGAGTCGCTTACCGACATTTTTTCAATTTTCCAAGATATGAGAAAGGGCATTGAAGAATTGGCATAGCAGCCATTTTCAGCTTAACTGGCATCAAATAGCATGAAATTCAAGAGTGCTTGTTGAATTATTGAAAATTTCATTTATTACAACTATATATATATATATTATTATAATTTTTTTTTCCCGTTGATTTATACAAGTCGGAGCAATCGTCTTTAATAGCTTTTCAGCGCCCATTTTCATGATGGTTTTTCGTGTTACTTTTTTGGGTAAGGATAGGGTTTAAATAATACGCAAAAACGGTTAAAACGCAGAGAAAAATAAATGAAGTGATTGTCTATCTATAATTAATAATCTATAAAATAATTTGCCATTAGGATAACTGTTTGTTCGTGAATTTTCTCGCGGTGTACGTAATTTCATGCTATAAATTTCCTTTAAATGATTCATTGCCTTCGTACACTCGCGAGCAAGCGGATAACGACGATTCCTTTATAACCGAGTGAGAAAAAAAAATTGCGATCCTTAAGCAAGAACTCTAACTATTATTCATAAGCGATAGAAAAGCCCCTCGTACAAAAATATACAGCCCAACTCATCGTTTTGCTAACGATCGTCTCTCGATCGACCATATATCTCGTTATATTTATTCGACATCGTTGAAGAACAGACGATGCGCCGTTGTGAGCTTCTAAAACAAAAGAAAGTAGTGGCCTTGCGATAGATATGAGTTGTTTGAATAAATTGTTACGCTCTAGTGTACTTTAATAAACCATCGGCGTCCTCGTCTCATCCCCCCCTCACCACTGCCATAAGAGAAGTTCTTCGCCTACGATCCAGCACCTTGTACTTCAGCATGATCAACATTTTTTTCATATAATGTAGCAATGAGTAACGGTGCGCGAGAAATAAATAATTGTATCCCTCTTAATAACGATAAACAAT
The DNA here is from genome assembly GCA_030522565.1 of Ceratosolen corneri. Taxonomy (NCBI): domain Eukaryota; kingdom Metazoa; phylum Arthropoda; class Insecta; order Hymenoptera; family Agaonidae; genus Ceratosolen; species Ceratosolen corneri. Next base: position 97,411 of record JAPYYT010000036.1, on the reverse strand, counting down.
GTTGCCTACTCGGATGCGCAGAAATAGACGCCACACGACAGTAAAAACGTCCATTGCACTTGGCATGTGGGTAATACTGGCTTCTCGCAATCATAAAGTTACTTGAATATTCACAACGGTACATGTTAATTTTTTAAATTACATTTACGCGGACGAAAAAAATCTTCGTTGCTCTAACTAAGAATTGCTCATCTACTCTTTAGTCATACGCTCGAAACATCTTGCCTTTGATTTGCAGTTCTATTTAATTCTGTTGCAGTTTTAGGTTGAATAATAATTATGCTCCGATTATCACTCTTACACTTAAACCTCTACATTCTTTATTTACGTTCCACATCCTCGTTCTCGCATTTACAAATACAAGGTAACAAAAAGCAATTAAAATTTCAGCTATTACAGTGAAGTCTTTTCGTACGCGCTATTATTCTTCTATTTAATATAATTATTCGCATCATCGAGTCGACGGTTGATTGTCCTTCTCTAAACGCGAAATTCTTTTTGTGCAATACATAAAATATACACACATGGCAAATTGAATTGCTTCTAAAGTTTTCACTGTTTCCTTCTTCTATGTGTATGCATGTATGTATATATGTGTGTATGTATGTATCTATGTATGTATGTATCTATGTATGTATCTATGTATGTACGTATCTATGTATGTATGTATCTATGTATGCAAGTATATATGTATGTATGTATGTATGTATTTATGATAGTATGCTGGCATGTATGTATGTATGTATGTATTTATGATAGTATGCTGGCATGTATGTATGTATGTATGTATTTATGCATGTATGCTGGTATGTATGTATGTATGTATATATGATTTTTTTCGTACAAACGCTCGCGATCACGATCATTCGGATAGTTTTTATTTTGTTTAACTGAGCATGCTAAGTCCCAAGCTCCGTCACCGGAGTCCCTATGTAATTCGTATTTAACTATTCAATAAATATATATATATATATATATATATATATATATATGTATATGTATATATTTATATATATATAGATATGTGTATATGTATATATTTATATATGCATGCATGTTTATATATAGATATGAACACACATGTACGCTGTATTATATATATATATAAATATTTATATGCATACGTATATGCATATATATAAATATATGTATATATGTATATGTACGTATATATATATATATATGTATATATATATATAAATATATATATATATATATTTATACACATGTATTTTACATCCACGTAATTTATCTTTTTTATACTTTTAAATATATATATTTCTTATATTAATCCCCTTATCATTAATAATTCACTAAGAAATAAACAGCTTATAATTAACTCCTAGGCGCTTACTGGCTCTAAGTTCATTTTCACAATTACTTAATTTATTCGTATAGAAATAAAAATGATGTGTTTGCTCTAGACTAGTTGAGCTGGCCCTTATTGCAATGCATTTAAATTAGGAATTGGAATTTTTCAACAAAGTAAAATTGGCTAATAAACAAAAAAAAAAATTAATAATAATTGATAATAATCATAATTAATAATAATAATCGTTAATAATGGTGATGATGATGATGATGATCATAATGATGACGATGATGATGATCTTGATGACGATAATAGTAATAATAATGAAAATAAAAATAAAAATAAAAATAAAAATAAAAATAATAAAAATAATAATAATAATAATAATAATGCTCTTTTAATTAACTCCTTCTAGCTGAACCCGCAGCGCTTTGTCTCCTCCCACAACGGCGAACCCGGGCGTAAGAATCTTCTTTTCTCTCTTGCCCTTACACCTTCGATCTTTCGCCCTGGCTGCGATCCGCTGCTTACCTCTAAATTAATTTAATTTACCAACGCAAGACGTATTTTCCGATCTCCCCACAAAGCTTTTTAGGCCGAAATATTTCTAATCACAGAAGTAACGAAAGTTCGTGTACAGTGTCACGTGTGCGCGTTTGAATGTGAGTAAGCATGTATCTATCTATGCTTGCATCTCGTGTTGTCGTGTGCGTGCGTGTTTTGCACGTACCTGTGTGTATGCGTCTGTGTGGATGTACGTATGGGTACGTGAATGTGTATAAAACTTCTCGTTCCTCAACATAAACATACGGCATTTCGTTTCGCCCAGGATGAGGAGGACCTCCGCCTATTCAACCCCGCGCCTTCAGGTCCCGAATGTACATATGATTAAGCTCGTCTCAGCTGTTGCCCCGCACCTTCCTCCGGGCCCACTATCAGTGCCTCTTCATGTGAAGGGAGAGGTGATCGCTGCGCGAGAAGGAGCGCTGGCAGAGATGGCACTTGAAGGGCTTCTGGCCGGTGTGCTTGCGATAATGCCGCGTAAGCTCGTCCGAGCGAGCGAACTTCCACGTGCAGCCCTCCCATGTGCACTGGTACGGCTTTTCACCTGCGAACACAATTACCCATTGATTAGTCGCCTCCTCCCTGGGCTTTACTTCCTTCGAAAGTCTCCCCCGACTTCCCTCCTCCCCATATCAACAAGGACAATAATCTGCATTAATATAAGCCTCGCAGCCTCCGAGACTCTTAAGGTTTCGCCATCATCAGCGCAATGCGGCAGTGATCGCGGAAACAAGTCGAAAGTTTCACTAGTACAGAAATTTACAATGTTTGGGAAAATAGCAACTTTCTTACATACGAACTCTCATTGGCATTCTCACACTCAGCGCAATTATTAATAAAGAAAGAAACAGAAAAACAGATTCATCAATGCTACAATAATGAGAAATCATGCGATGATCATGAATATTTATAATAAAATGAAAGCATACGTTTCAGCGTTATAAGGCATTTGATTGATAATAGTCGCGTAGATTAACGTCAATGGTATTACGCAACTATTTAGAGAGAAAAGTATAGTTGGTGCTCGGAAACCTTAAGCAAAAGTTTTCGGCCACATTTTAAATTCACGCTTTACGCGAAAACGTCGAAGATCAATATTTTTCTAACGCTATTAATCTTTGGTACAATCTCTGGCCCACTTAATGTGAGCGATAAAACGTTTATTACTCAATAATTAGTGATAAAATTAATTGCAACGAAGCAGTCATTTATTAATTAATTAATCAAATGTCCATTTGTTGGATCATTTGTGACTTATCATGCTCAGCGTACATTGGCCAGCGGCTCCGTGAAACATCATTAATAATGGCCTTTGTACCACCATAATCGAGCATTGTTTCACGTATCAAGGTGGCAACGTCAATTATCATAATTTTCTCATAAATGCAGGAAAATCGGCACAAGTCAGTAAGTAAACATGCCAATGGTAAATGTGAGACCCTTTAAGAATTAAATCGCGCCCTAAACGGCCACGAGCAGACCAAACGATAATTACTAGAGTGGTTAAAGCCATTGGACAAAGCCGCGAGCTGCTCAGCCATCCAACTTTGCGAAATGTGACGTCCTTTATCGAGGGCGAGTCTCCAAGAGACCTGTCACCCTCGATCTTATCCGCGCACTCATCTTCGCGTCGCATTTGTTCGTCAAGTCGGTGTCGATCAGCGGACGGCGGTGACGGAGATTTATCAGCCGGCGCGATCGCACGCCACGTCATGTCATCCCCACGAGTCCGATAACGCGTTATCGAGCCGAGCGAGCGCGAAGCCTAAACCAGCGCTTTCCTCATTGTCATGCGCTTATCGTCACGTCGCCTCAAAGGATGAATTAATAGCGACTAAACACTGCTGGCTATTGGGGCTGCCTGTCAATTATCAGCATTAGCTCTGTCGCGCACTTAATATAGAGAATAAACTTTGCTCGCCGCAATGTCAGAAAAAGGAAGCAGCTCCGGGAAATTAATGGGATGCGAATTGTATCGCATCGATCGCACGATACGTGAATTTGCAATAGCGGCTATAGCTTCGCCGCCTCCTTAAATTCGCGGCCATTCGCCTAAAACAGCGAGGGGAGCAGCGTCCTTTATCCGCAGGCTGCAATAAAGTAGAATCTCGCGGGAGGACGGTGAATTCCCTTGGAAGAGATCGCGTCAGACAGGACGAGGAAGAGGAGGAGGAGGAGAGGCGGGCACGGCGAAACAAAGCGGAGCGAACAGGGAGAAGCCTGCGAGGGGGGCGGGTGAGGAGCGGAGAGGAGCGGAGAGAGAGAGAGAGAGAGAGAAGCGGGCCCGGTGTACAAAAGGCATAAAGGGAATAGAGATGGATGTGCTCGGGATCTCCGCGGCCATCGATCCGGGCGTGTATATAAAGAGAGGATGATATCATCGCCGGGTGCTTCACACCCAATTATTGCGGCCTCGTAAGCTGCGCCTCTCTCCGCCGGTATTGTGCCCCGGCACTACAGCTTCGTTAAGCTGATCGAGGGGGGTTGGGGACTAGAGGAGGAGGGGGAGGGGGGCTGGGCGGGTGGGTGGGTGGGTGGCAGGAGGGAGGGAGATTGATAGGGGACGAGGGAGGCCGCCGAGGAGCTTATCGGGTTCTCCCGCGGACGGACAGCTGTCGCGAGTCGAAGCTCCTCTGCGGGATCTCCGTAGTTTTCTCTCTCTCTCTCTCTCCACTCCTCTCACGTTTTCAAGACCGAGCGATCTGCCGTTGTAGTCACGCTCCTCCCCCCTCTTCGTGTACAGTGCGCCTCGGTGCGACCCTCCTCCAATCGACCATTACGCCTCAGCCTTATCAGCGCTGCTTAACCTCTTTTTGCTCCATTATTTCCAGCGACCTTCTTTTATTTTATGTTCGCGCGATTAAGAGGAGCCTTGAGCCTTGTCCTTCAGACCTCTAAAATCGTAGTTGAGCCTTAAGCCGCCAGATACAGCGGCAAAACAATTTATCGAAGTAACTTTTATAGACGCGCACTTACGCACTACTGGAATTCTGATTTCATCTCGTATTATGATGTATAATAAAATTAATGCATGTGTTTCAGCATTACAAGTCACTTGATTGATAATAGTGCTGTGGATTAACGTCAACGGCATTTCGTAACTATTTAGAAAGAGAAACATATATAATTGGTGTAGGGATAGCAATTATTGATATAACGCTCTTTGCGCCAATTAATAAGAGACGAAAACAAGGAAGGAAAGGAATACGGCGACACTCTTAGCCAATTGCAAAATCCATTTGAAACGACTATTCAAAGTGTCGAGGAATTTTTATGTAAGCGATAAAGAAAAAAAAAAATAGCTCCTCGTCAACAAATCGCGTTGGTCCCTCGCTAATCCCGCCTCCTCGGTATCCTCGGTATATAAACGAGATTTCACTGGGACTAGGTGGAAGGCCGATATGCCAGCGCCAGGTAAGGGCGCGCCTAGACACTGGAGGTCGTGGTGGCGGGCACCTGCCCCGAGGGCCGCGATCTCTCGATAAAAGGCGCCGCGGTCCCCGTGGGAGAGAAGCCGCGGGCGCATATCGATCAATCGGTCAGAGACGTGTCGCTCTCCTAGTCGCGACGGGGCCCCATTATCCTCGGGTAATGAGGGCAGGGGCCCCGCGCGAGTTCCAGACACCCTGGCTCTTCGTCTTCGTCGTCTCGGACGTCCGCTGCCATGTCCGAGACGACCGCTCGACTCCTCGTCCCGTCTCACCCTACCACCTATCCAACCTCCTCCGACCAGCCGCCCTCTACCCACTCGGAGACTTTATGAATGTTTTGTGCCTCGGCATTACTGATCCTCCCCCCACCACCCCCACTCCCCTTCGCGCGCGCGTCCATTTGTCGAACATGGGTTGGCTACGGACGAGATAGTATGGTTTTCAGGCTGTTATTGGCATGCTGCTGAGATGAGGCACTGCTGTCTTTAGTTAGGCGTCTTCTATCTAGTCTTCGATACTCGGGAAATTTGATTAAGGCGAGAGCTTTCAAGATACGTATTATCTGCTTTACTCTATAACGTAGCCAAGTATGAAAGTATTTTTTCCAATTTCTGCCCGTGGGAACTCGACGTCGTGCCTTTCCACTCGCAGATTAGCATCTTTATTATCTGTCGAGAAGCATTTTGGCTATTTTGTTTCTTCAATTGCACCAATTCGATCAAACTCTTATTTAACTTAAACTTCAAAGGGGCATCGCGGGTAGATGCTGCATTGCTACACCGCTCGAATACAACAAATAATCAATCGAGCTCCCATTAAACTATTAGACAAAAAAAAAATCATCATAAATACGCCAAAACGACGGTCTGCATTGTCAAGATAAATTCGTTTTATTTTCCTTCATTGTCATTCCTAATTAACGAGACTTCAATATAACTGCTATTTAAATAAGGATCCTTGCCATTTTAACTTCTGCTGCCGCTCAAGTATGCGGTATTTAAGTCACCTGCTTAATCCTTTTATTTACATAAACATTACAACCCAGGTCCTGTATTGTTGATTTATTTCAAAGGGAAATATCGTATTAAAATTGTTTGGTGGCGTTTTAAATTTTAATTAAACGCTGTGCATTAAGGCAGCTCCGAGTTAAGAAAGTGAGTATGTCGGGCAAAGAGAGAAGGGAAGAGATAAAACCGGGAGAACATACAAAGAGAAACCGACCGGACTCTTCGGTTTATCTGGGGATGCATCGATCTCGTTTCGGGACAATGCGATTAACAGTGACGATTGACGGGAAAAGGGGGCAGGGGCGAAGTGAGAGTGCTATTCGATCGATGGGAATTGATCTCGATTTTTGTTTATTGAGCAATTACGCCACGCTGACTGATCCATACATCGATGAAGATAGGACCGATCGTTCAACGTTTTGAAAGTCCTTTAGCCTAAGAATTATTAGTTTTCCTACCTTAATTACGTAGTCGACATGTTGCTAAATCAGTGGAGAGCAAATTCTAGTCGAAATGGAGGATATAATATGATATTTGATATTATCATAATGAGCGAGACATTCGAAGCTTAGTTGATAGTTAGTATTGACGAATTGTAAATTTTGTGCCGATAAGTCATGATTAATACAGCTTATTAATTCTATAAAAATAGCTGTTTAATATTCGTGCAAGTAATAATTTATGTTCATTAAGTAATTAACTTATTAGAAAATAGTACTTATTACTTGACTAATCCAATTAATGTTAATAATGCGAAGTAATGTATTTTCAGTTTACATTAATATTTTTTTATTGTAGCGCAAGCGTATAATAATATTGGTACACATTATTAAAATGTTAAAGTCACTTTGGAATTTTTATGCATTTGTTAATTATGTATAGCAAGTCTGGACTGACTAAATTTAAAATGAGTAAAAGTTTCGGGTAAAAATTTTAGAAATAATATGCTCATTTTTAACGTTTAACAACGCATTTCTATTATTATACTGGATTTCGTAAATGCACAGTCGGTCAGTTAACATTTTTGCAATTACTCAACGACTATATTACAAGGAATTCGTCTTTTTCAAGTAAATTCGTCTGTGTATGTGGAATGTCTGTGGGTCATTAGGTCGGGGCAAAAGGCATTAAATCGTAAATTCCGCAAAAGTACAGGTGTCACACATTTCTTTCACTTTCTCTCTCTTTGTAAATAATCTATATATTGTTTTAAGGAAAATAATTAAGTAGTCTTGTAGAGATGAGACCGGGGACAGTTATCCCCTAAAATATTTGCCGTTTAGTTAAAAAAGCGGCCAATAAACATGAAATGGAATGTGTTCGTTTGGCTAAATAAATTTACTTCGAGCTACATAATCGACATATTATCATCCATCGATTGACCCACACATTGAGATAATGCAGCGAATCCTTATTGCCAGAAGCGTCCGGGTGGCTCGATGACATCCACGTGATCAGGTGGGCAATCCAGTTGCGGGCAATAGATTTTGCTGTCGGTATCTGGCAAGTTTGCCTCTTGCCTGCGGCTCATGCAAAATTTGCAGCCAGTTTAGTCTGGTCAACCGACTTGGCATTTTCGTTTCACTTTGAGAAAGGCAAACTTTAAATGTCCTAGAGTATGCGATAGTGCAAGTGCTCGTAGTGCAGCACGTCGACGCGACAAAAGCAATTCATTGCAGGTAAGGCGACCTGTACTTTAATCAATAATGCCAACTTAAATAAATTTGACATTATCATTTTCAGAGAAGTAGAGACACAGACAGGTGTGCTTAATATGTATTGTACGAGAGGCCGAGGTACGTCGATCTTTTTGGTGCGACGATGCAAAAGTGCTTTAATGAAGATATGTATTACAGTCGAAAGAATGTCGTGGATTAAATATGACACGTGAGAAGCGAGAAGAAATTCTTACATTGAACGCGAAGGGATTAATTTCCAGTACAATGTGTCGTTGATTTTTAAGAGCAATTAATTAGGCCACGTTTTATTTCATTATTTTATATAAATCTCATATGACTGTAGACTTTTAGTTATTATTATAGTTACGATAGCCTGTTTATGACGAGGTATAAATATATATTTTTTTTCTACTCAAAATTTTAAGTTTTAATAGGGACTCTTGTCGAGATTTCAATTAATTGTTCGTTGAATGAAGAAAGGGTGATGTGATTTTTTTTCTTCTTTTAGTAAATATTGTTCTGTCCAATAAATGAATGGGACTTGGAATAAAATTATATTACGAAATGTGAACAAAAGAATATCATAAAAATCCTGCTTCTCGACTAATATTACGTAAGTTCTATTCAAGTTTAAAATAAAGTTTTAAATAAAGGAAATCTTGAATCTTTATTATTCCTAGAAAAATGACGACGAGCCTATCGATTTATAATTAAAACTTACTTTGTTCAAATGACATTTCAATGGCCAGCAACTTTACCTAATACAAGTTGTATATCTTGGCAAGTCCTTCATTATAAATTATAACAAATGTTGCTAATACGGCCACATTAATTTCTATTCTAATAGCCTAATTATATATATATAATAGAGACATGAAATAACATTGAAAGAAACATCAAAATTAATAATATGTCATCAAACCTGCTTGAATAAGTGGCGCAGTGCGAGACCATTACAAACAAGTACAAATCGAAATGCTTGATTGACATTCTTAATATATTTCTTTCGGTTGGATAGAAAAAAAATTGTACTTATGGAGTAATATCTTGATGGGAGGGAGATCCGATAACGAGTAAATCACGATTGCAGAGTCACGAGCTATTTTTACAGTACGTACGAGCAAATATTTTCTTCTCGAGGCTCAGCCATTTTTCCGCCGAGTCACCCGATAATCAGCTCTCGAGCCCATATTCCCCCCCCCCGCTAAACCCATAAATTCTCACGTACACTTACGTGTCGCCGTTAAATTAACATTGCGCCTCGTCTGCTACCACCCACGGTAAATAGCACGTAAGCGCGGCATCGCACAAATGAAATGTCGCCGGAATCCAAAGGGCCCATGTTATTATCGATTGCCACTACTTTTTGGCGACTCCTTGCGATCCTTATCTCCTCGGGTCATTACACCCACAAGGCAAGTGCGCAGAGGTGCGCCTCCATCCGTTAAAATATCTCCAAGGTCAGCGATCGCGCTGCACCCACTCCTCATTGCTGTGAATTTGCATAATGCTAAGCAGAGAGAGAGAGAGAGAGAGAGAGGCCAAGTAAGAGTTGCCAGTTATGTTTTGAGGGATGGCCGGAGATTGTCGAGATTGATCGCCCGATTACCGCTGCATTTCGGCCCAATTTTCCTTCCCGAAAAGAATGCTGGAGGATCCACGCCGCGATCGGGAGGGACGCCCGGCGCGTTTCCTCGCTGGGCTCCTCGTTAGTTTTAACGCGACTTAACTCGCCGTAAAATATGGCTGGCGTCTTTCCCCTGGCTCCTTTTGTTCCTACTTGGTATAATGGCCGTCGGCTGGATCCCTGGCCAAAAGAATCTCGAATAATAATGGACTTTGAATTAATGGTGCTAATTAAAAAAAACATTCTTCCTTGTTGGTTATGCTTGTTTCTCGTGTCGGTGCGCAACGATGATCGATAAGATGCAATCAATAAGGGTTTTAATTTTCGAATGATGGAATGTGCTATCGATTATGAAGAAAGATGGTTCGGCGCGAGCGTTTGGTGCTGTTTTTTTTTTCTAGATTCTTCAACCGATCCCCGCCTCGATTTTTCCAACACCAACTTCAACGTCCCGTCCCATATCGTAGGCAAGGAAAGACAATTGTTTGGCAAATCTTCGACTCGACCTGCACTTGAGTATTCAAAACAAACATGGGAATATGGACAATAAATATGGGAAAATTGACAGGCGTCTAGAGTTTCTAATTTTTTCTCTCTCTCTTAAGATCGTGTAATGAGCAACGTACACACGTAAGCGCGAGAACCGCTCAATGAGACGAGATTGACGAGCCCGTGTCCTTAAATGACAAATCTCTTGTAAATTACTAGAAAAAAAAAAAACAGCCGGCAAACCATGTCGGCGGAAGCGGCGTAAAGAGGCGATAAAAATCTGTCGAAAAATCGTTAATATCGGGGAGCAATAAATTGAAACGAAAATGTTGGCAAGTAGTTAAGGAAATGGCGCGATTGACGAAAGAAGAAGCGTCTCGACTGGCAAGCGCCAAACTTCAACCTCAGATTTACGATCGCCAACTACTGCGACGTTTACCGAGTGCAAAGCGCCCGGTCGCCGCCGATAATACGGCCACTAAAAAAAGCTACGGAGGGAGACGAAGGTAGGACAAGGGGTATGGGAGAGTCCGAGTACATAAAATGCCGTTTAAAAGACGGCGGCCTTACACGCGAAATCGCCCCAAGGCCTCTAAAGTTACTTGGCCTCGCCGTAAAAGCTACGTTGCGTAGATCGTAACGCGGTCGCAATATCGAGCCGCCGAGTGGGGGGAGGGGGGACCGTTAAAAGTTTATTTCCCGGTGGTCCAACATCGCGAAAACTACCTCGCAATGGAATTCGCGGGCTTACTGCTCGTCCCGGGGGCGTGTCGCGCCTTCGCTTCTTCCCTGCTTTTCCTCGTGTCTTGACCATCATCACCCACGCGGAGATAAAATTATTGATTATATCGTGGATCGAGGGCTCGCTTGCGTGGCAGAATTAGCTGTCCAGCGCCTTAGTTTGCGCGTTGTTTAGCGCGAAAGCAACCGACGTCATTCCCGTCTCTGACCTATTACTTTCGACTGGATTTATTGTCGGCGCAGCATGTCACGCGTCACGAGATTGCTTAGCATTTAGCGTACGGGAACAACAATTTTCAAGTAATTGATGAGCATTCGCGCATTAATAATAGTCGACACGTAGATTGCGCATCGATAGGATTAGTTTCGCGCAATCGGATAAATCGGATGATTTCTTTCGTTTAAATTCAAATAGGGAGCACCGAAAAGTACTTAATCTTAACTCGGACGATTGTTTCTGCGCTCTTTCCTTGTGGCCTGCAAACTAAAGTAGATATAATATAAAACATGCTTTACCCTAAAATTCATGCTCGAAGACATTGTAAAATGTTAAATGCAGGGGGCGAAAGGTCGATAATTTTGTTACGCGTAGCCACATAAAATGCTCACATTAATTTCATTATTGCTACGATTATTGCAGCCCGTACTAATGAGCTCAATGAATCAAAAGTCCAAATCAAGGAAAAGAGACAACTATAATAGAGCCAATTAACTCAGTTCGCTGAGAATACGCAGAGAAAAATCCGAGGTTTGGCATTATTTAGGATGGTTGGTGAAGGCTCTCATCGATGCAACTCCGTGCTAATGAACTCATTGCTATCTTCAATTAGGAATTGGCTGAGGCCACGCAAGGTAAGGGCTCTGTTACACAGGCTTGAGCATCCGCTTTCGAGGGCAGGACAGACACGAATAACCTCGGCTCTCCGATGCATCGCTCGATCGAAAATTGATTATTACGCGCGCGAGAGTCAGTCGTCGTCTCGGCAAGATCATCCTCGCCAAGACTATTAAACGCCGCGCTCGACGCCATCCGCGTAATGAAGGCCTAAGCGCGGCTTTGATTAGGGGTTCCCCCGATGTAAATCCTGCGCGGCCGCGCACGCCCTGAGATCAAGGTGACCTTGGGGCGATTACGATATTTGCCGTTCGCTCTCGTTCGACCTCGAGTCTGCGAACTTGTGGGAAGGTGGATTTTTTTAATCGACGGCCTCATGCATGCGTGACTCCGAGGATTAGTCGGACTGACGTTGAGGATGCCTCGGAACCCTCCCCTCCCCCCACCCCCCACCACCCGCCTCAATCCACTCCTACTCGCGCCGACGCTAATCAGGTGCTCTGCATTTTAACCGACTGAGCTATATATGGTTGTGGTTTCCCATGGCTTTTATTGTGCTTTATTTTTGTGGGTCCTTGTCTGGGCCGCAGAAGTTTCGAAAGATGGGATTGGGACGTTTCGCTAATCGGCTTTTTGTGTTATTCTTCCAGCAAAGCCGATTCATTAGCAGCGCAACCATCGTTTCTCGCTCTCCACCATCACGTAGCTAATTATTTTCTAAAGGGTCGATCTTCTGGCCTCTTACCAATTAGAAAAAATTATTGCATATTATGGCGTACCCCATAATTCATCAAAGAATAATGTTGATCACTTTGACGGATCCGTGTGCGGATATTTGCATGGTTATTCGAAGGAATTTCCACAATCGTTTAATAAATAAATTTCGAAGCACATGCGCCACGGAGCTTTAGCTGTAAACGGCGGCCCGTCACGTTGAAATCTCTCTCTCTCCCTCTCTCTCTCTCTCTCTCTCTCTCTCCCTCTCTCTCTCTTACACTGAAATAAATCGATAAATACACGATTATCTTGAGAAAGATACTGGCGTTGATTCATTTTAAAGGGATTTATCCTGCGTATTAATAAGCTCGAGTAGTTCCAAACGAATTTGGATTTGTTAAATGATATCAGGATGCGCTCACCGCTAGCCGTGTACACATAACACAGCCAGCAGAAATTACAATCATCATTGCAATATTTCCGTGTTCAAATGAAATAACGTTATTATCTTCGTATTACCAACGATGATCTCGCCCTGCGCCACCGCGTCCACCGCGGAATAAAACTCTCCCACGCACCGATCTCACGTCCATTCAAGGACCACATTAAACTCCGGCGTCCGATCCGCGTGTCGCGATAATCATCTCGAGGCAGCTAGAGAGGAGACTGGGCAGCAGCCGCAGAGTCGTAAATATCGCGGACGCGCCGAATATCTGTGATGTTCGCGATCGGGGGCGGGGGCGGGGGCGGGGGGGCGCAATTCAATGTTCAACCGGTTTGCGAGGCGTTGGTGTGCGTTAGGTGGTGGTAGCCGAGGGGGAACGAAGGGGGGTTAATCTCTGAATTATACGCGTGTCAATTACACGCTGAGATTTAGAGGCGAACTTGGGATACGTTTAATACGCAAGTATTGATAGGTTTTTTCGTTTGCGGGTTTGCGAAAGGGATTTAATGTGCATTACGACTTTGTCTAGATGTAAATAATTCAGCTGCCTTGGATTAAGTTTGCCTGCGGATGGGAATAATATTGGTGTGCCGGTAATCCTAACTTATCTTTATTTTGACAGAACAATTATCTCCGGCGTATTAATAATTGTAGTATTTATATCGTTCCGTGGCGCTCGGAAGTTTCCCGCGAGGATGAAAATTTCAAGCGCGTGCTTAGTGCACTCCAAGTCGCACGGCTCCAACTCTCAACGTACCCTCTTCCCATCTAACATAGTGTTTACTTAACGAATTAATGCCTAACTTAAGCCTGTCCGTCCGTTAAATTGATATACGCGACTTTTTCGAATGGCTAATACATAAATATATATATTAATAATTTGCCATTCAATGAAATTGCCGTGATTTCGCGCGAGCTCAAATAATTGTAGCCAATTAATAATATTGAAATTTTTAATTTAAGCCTATTTACCGGTAGTCCTGATTAGTCAGTCATGAGGTGCGAGGGCAGTCGCACAGCTTAATTGCGCGCCTATCTTTTGCCATTACAATGATTGGAATTCAATGATTTTTACTCGACGGCATATCATAAGACTTATCCTACAATCGTAATATCCCACAAATGAAAAATCGCCTTTCCTCAATCGCAATTATCGCATTTATTTATTACCTCCATGCGAATGTACCAATTTAGAATCTGCGAGTATATTATAATCTCAACATACGTTTCTCATTTACATTTATTACTAATTATTTGCACACGAGCGAGTATCAATTTTAATTCGTATTTTCTATAAAGCACGTTTCGAGTAATATAGCAGATTTTGAAGGGTAAGAATATTTCAATTCGTATTTACTATAAATAATTGCTTGCATAAATTATCTTATGAGCATTAGCAGTCTATTAATCACCTTCAATCTTCATAAAGGAACAGCATAAAATTAATTTTATTCGCCGTCTTCACATTTTATATCTTTGCACTATGTAGATTTATAATTTTCTTATTTTAGTAAAAAAAAAAAATTATAATTCGCGCGTCCTTCTTACGACATTCTTATACCATTTGCATTAGATGAATAAAATCAAGGGTTAATAATCCTTGAGTTTGATAAAATGATTCAAAGATATGACTGATTGAACAAAGCTTTTTATAGGCCATTATTTATCTTTAACTATTTCAATATATAAATGCAGTGAAAATAATATTACAGAATAGAGTGTGTAATCAATTTTTTCTCTCTCTCCTGCGAATAAAATTAACTTAATTGACGAAACCATTACTAAAATTATTCCAAATTTTTTTTAAAAATATACTAAAATATATTCTTGACATATATAAATAGTAATTTACTATTATGGACAGTAATATTTAGTTGGATTTAGTCATTGAGGTGGGATGCCGCCGGGCAAATAAGATTGTAGGAAAAAATCGCGTCAAACGTTTATCGTCACGAATTATAGAATCGTGCAAAAGTCTTTAATGGCCGGTTAAATATGACGAGGGGAAAGTCGCGTGAGTTCCTTAATGTTATGGATTATCGGTGAGATTTCACGTGTGTAATATCCCTTGTTAATTCAGTCTAATTACTACGTGAGATTTGTCGGGACATTCTCTGTCTATCAAAGATCACGCTATCGCATCGATCTCGAGTGGTTCTCATACATCATTGGGTTAACACTACAAGTTGAGCAGCGACAAAACATATTACATTCGTCTGCATCTTTTAGATCAAAGGACGAGGAAATTTAATAATAAAATCAGTTATTTTACGAGTGATTTTCTTATAAAACAAACTATAAATCCCAGATTGTAGTTGTGGAATGAGAGAAAATATTCATTCTCATTGACACTGATGTTTTATTGGTTGTCGCTTTTGTAATAAACTAGTTGTAATTTCAATAAAAGTAATCACGTAGTTTTTTTTTTTTTTCATATTACATAGAAGATTTCCGTTTCAGTAATTCCATTTCAGTAATTATTCGGCTAGAGCTGTTCTAGGACACATATTTTGGAATGCTGTATGCGCAAATATAACGTATAAATATAAAAATAAATATACGTGTACAATCGCAAATACGTACAATTGATTTATCTGTTGAGATAAATCGACATTAAGCATAATCTTTATAAATGCATTCGTTTTACCTGTGTGTTCATGTGAGTTCAAGTGTAAATGTATTAGTGTAAAATTTTGCATAATTATAAGAAACTCGATTGAAGTAGAGTTTATTCTCTAATTGTGCTCTTATTTAGTCTAAGAGCGACTATTACTACATTACTCATAGCATTTTTTTGTTTTTCAATTTTTTTAAGACTCTTCTCTTATTAGCATATATTTTGCCTCTAGATTGGAGTATTATGATACTTTCGAGTATTTCGTAAGTGAACAGAATATTTTTATAATGGCTAAGCAGTAGGCGGACGAATCCAGGTCGAACGGAATCGAGAGCTGACGAAAGTCATCTGCTTTTCCATTGAGCACCTCTACTTTCACAGTATACGAACAAAAGAGATTAGGTTCTCAGAACCACGCCCTCACTATCCCCATTGGGACTTCTAGGCGTCTGCGGATATATGCATCACATGATTACAGATTTGTTTGCGAAATGGTCTTTACGTTACATAAAATCTCAATAAAATTGATATGCATGCACGTGAGAGTTCAGACAATGTAAAGAGGTCAAAATACCCATGACGATTTCAGTAAACAATAAGCAATTGAATCGTCTTATTTTAAGGGAAATAATTATTTTGCTTTGTGAATTGCAATGTTTAAGCAGAATTTGTAAAATTATTATTATCCATTGTGAGAGGATACACCTTTTGTGCCAAGATTTGTCAAATATTTCACGAAACCTATAATTTTGACACGACCGATCATTGCATTCTTATGAGAATTACACTATTAACTGATTATTATGCTCTACGGATATAAATGCAAGCTTCATAAATTGACAAATTAATGTGATTTTTAATTTTAATGGGCCAATTGCAGTTCTCACGTAAATAATGAGAGAAAACAACGAGTCGCAAATTAAGCAAGTAAGATCCTTCCACGTGTATTTCGTGCAAATCCGACTTTGGAAAATAATTTTCATCTTCCGAACCGTTGCTCATCTAATTTCAAAACTAAAACACTTCATATTATATACTGTGTTTAACATCGGATTTCGTTATTTTATTTTATCCGTAAGAGCAAATGGAAGACAAAGCCGTAGCTTTAATTTGTTTCGTAATCGCGAATTTTATTACAGTAGCAATGAAACTGACATATTGAGACTGATTACGGATGTAAAGATAAAAAATCGGCCCCTACGTTGCGTGACAATTTACAAACTGCATGTACTCGAATGAAAGGTAACGCCCTCTTATTGCACCGATGGAGATACAGAAAGGCCGGAAGTTTTCCACACCCGCGCTCTCGCACTTTTTGCGTTAGATTACAGGACACGCGATTGTTTTCGTCGTCGTGTTCGATTCCGGAAACCATTAATTACATAATCAAGCATTTTAAGAAAACCTTACATGCTGGGCAACAGTTTCCAGCTTTGTTCCACATTTTATAAGGCAATATGGCTATAAAAAAAAAAAAAGCCGATAAATGGATAATAATGGTTATTTAATTGGGTGGATAAGCCATTGTGCTTTTTTGCATAATATGAGGTGTACGAAGGGCTCGTTAAAGTTGTGTGCTTGGAGCAAATTATTCTCGAATAGCGAGAACACAGATCCTTCGATCAAGCGGCGTGAATATCGTGAAAAATATGGCGCGTCAAAGGCAAAGGGAAGCCTTGGATAAATGCAACGGTATTGCGTCACAGCACATTGCCAATTAATTAGCGACGTAGGCAGGCAGGCCTAGTCATTTTGGCCGAAAAAAAGCTGAATAATTGTTCGATTCGAATATCATTCGAATCCCTAGGAGCTGCGAGCGGTGTCCCACTCTTTTTAAAGCCTCCATTGCGCAGATAACTCGGCAGTTAATTCTACGTTAATAGCCACACGGCAATTACATCCGGAGCTCAAGAGAACTACGTACCTTTCGTAATTGAATTATGCACACGCGGCTCCGAGCGTCGACCATTGAAAAAGCCGAACATCTAAGCAACTCCTCTAAACTTGCAAAAGTAAAACAACGCTGAAATGCAACGCCGCGCGACAAGCCATTATTCGCGCGCGCGCGCGCGCACAACTAAGAAGAATAACGGGCCGCCGTAAAAGGCACTCGCGAGAGTCTAATCTCTCCGAGCCATGCGACTCTCCATTTTTCACGACGATCTGGGTGAGGGCCGCGTGATAATCGAGTGCTCGAGATAAGCCCGAGGATAAAGCCCAAGCTAATTGCCCACGAGGTCAAAAACGTCAAAAACGACGGGCCGGCGCGTGAGAAGCCACTTGGATTACGGAAGTCCGCGATTACGAGCGCCTGGGACTCACCATCCCCCCCACAACCCCCCCCTCCCGCCGCCGCCATGGCCCGCGACACAAGCCGTAGGCGCGAATCGAGAGTCAAGCGCGCCACGTCACTGGGATTATTAGCGAGCTTTTAATTGCCGGTATTTCGGCGCGCGGAATTAATTATCCCTCGAGGGCAATTGCCGGGGTGGTAAGCGATCTTCCTTGTTTTAATGGCTTCAGGTATACTCGGAATTTTCAAATGCTTTTGCTACCCGCGAGTGCTCCGAGATTTTATGAAATTTCAGCTCCAGCTGTTGCAGGCGCTACAATGTGAAAATACAATTTACTATTGGCCCCGTGTACATTCATTTCCAAGCCTTCGAGAGCTTATTTCCACTGGCCTTGCAAACAAGCAATGTTTAATTATGCGTTTAAGGGAGCAATGCATGCCCCGAAGGATATTTATCTTCCGATCGGGACTGTTCTATGGCAAATTGAAAGACACTAGCCAAATCCGTTGGTTAGCCGAGAAATATTTTTCTTCGCACTGGACCCAAGAATCATTAATTAAACAGTACATCCGCATGCTGATTCCAAAAACTATTTGCATAATATTGAATTATTTTATATACAATGTGCTTAAAAAAGTATGTATTAAATCTTGAACGTTAGAAGCATTAATATTAACGTCAGAAAACATTTTCATGCAAACACTTAGTTCCTTGTTCTCTTCGAGATTGTCGGCTTCGAGAGAAAATTTGATCAATGCTTTCATAAAGTACGCTACACTTAACAAAACACGCATTCTCAATTCCTGCACGGCACAGCTTGAACGACGCCGCTTAAAAATTGCCTCCGTACAAAGTATTCGTTTAAAATTCATCAAAAATCTAAAAGAAAAAAAAGAAAAAGAAAAAGAAAAATGAAAAAGATCACGGAAAACATATTACCGTTAAATTAACTTATGTGACGCACAACCGGAGCGTGCACGAATAAAGTGTCGGCCAAGTGTCGCAGCGGGTGCATAAAAGTGCACACCACGGATTTTATCACACGGCCGACGTAAATCACACGAAATATTTATAAGCGAGGAGCAAGAGGCCGAATGATATATGTATATGCATTAGGCATTTGTGTGCGTGCGAGTCGGCTGGAAACAAAGAGACGCGTGCTTGATTCGCCGGTGCATTTTCCACGTCGGTTTTTCCACCGTTCAGGTCGAGTGGCGCTAAAATTTTACATTGTCGAATTATTAATGCAGCAAGTCTTGTTTATGCATTGATTATTTACTCAGAGTCCAAGAATTGCCAAACAAAGTCTGACTGACGATTAATGGCTTAATTTGGCAATTTATCATTGGCAAATTTATGTTCATATTCTATACTTTATTTTCATAAAATGTGCGATTTATGCATTTACTTGGAGAGGTCCCGAGCTTTATTCTAAGATGCAGACAAATCAACATTCATTCAACATAAGTGAATTATTTGAGAAATTAATACTCTGCAACATTTTAATAATATGCTTATTATACATATCAGATTTACAACTATTGTTCTCTTAAATATTACATTTCTATTTAATTCTAGTTCTAAACAATGATATTAATAGTAGAAAAAGAAAATTACTTTCCTTTCAACTCATGCACAATGTAATATTTCAAATGTATGTACAATGCAATAGATCAAAAAACGGATAAATCTGTAGACAAAAATACAAACCAAGTGAAAAATATTGAGCCTGTATACGTTGAAAATATTTTTATGTCTACAAACATTTAAGCACTTTCCTCATTATAAGTATTCTTCTTAATATTTCATTAAAATATATTACTGAAAGTCAAAAAATTTTATTCAATTTTTTCAAATTATTTTACACGTACTAATAAATATTCGTTTATTTAAGCGTTAATATTCATATCGTAACCTGAAAGTTTATTTCTTGCAATTATATAAAACACAGTCAAACATCCCATAGTTTTGAAATACTCAATTATCCTAGAATCTTGTAAATTTATTTAAAGTGAGCATTTCTTCGCTTCAAAATAAAGTCTTTCATAAAAGTTGATAAGTAAATAATTAAGATTTGAGCTATTTTAATTGTAATTTGGACTTTTTGAAATAAAGATCAATTCAGTGTATCAAACATTGATTGTACATATTTCCAATGCAAACTAAATACACGTAATAATAGTTTTTTATTTACGATTACAGACGTCCGAAAATTCATTTTCCTTCTTCGATCAGATGAAAATTATGAGCTTATAAGCAACTTCACTCAATATATGTAAATTAAGTCTATTATCGTAAATAAAGAAAACAAGCTAATTGTCCAGTTAATTAGTATTGGTTTTATGTACAATGGTAATATTTAAAAATTGAAAATTTTCATTAATATACAATCCGATTATTGGCTATCATTTTATTTTTAGCTTTATCGTAATAGATTTGTTAAATTTACAGCCTAAAGTTTAAACAATTGCTAAACACAAAAACAATGAAACAATGTATTTGTATTTGTATGTGTATTTGCAATTGGGTGTAAGAAAGGTTTATACATTTTTCCATTTATATGATGCGTACAATTTTAACGAGGAGGTAGAATGTAGAAAAGATTAGGCTTAAAAGAGACGATTAATTGATGAAATGAAAATTACAGACGAACGAAGTAAACCATTGTATTATAATATTTTGAAAGTGGATGGAATAAGTAGTTTGAGCTTATGAATTAAGAGTTCTCAAATATTCATTCAACCAAGCAATTGGCAGCAAAGAGTTTTTACAGCCATTTTCTAATCCCATAATGCCAATGAAAGTCTCATCTTAAGAGACATAAGCAAGGGGAGAAATGAGAGGGCGTGGAAGGAAAGCTTTGCGTAAAAGATAAGATGTGGAGTAAATGAAGTGAATAAAGTAATAATCCTCGGAGGTTAGAGTTTGACGCAGATTTTAAAGCCAAATACAGGATATAGAGGAGCTGGAGGGAGCGTTGCTTCAATTTACCGGTGTGAGTCCTCTTGTGCGCCTTGAGGTGCGAGCTCTTGGTGTAAACCTTGTCACATCCGGCGACGTCACACCTGTGTACCTTGCGTCGCTTGAGGGCGTCCCCGCATTCGCCATCGGTCACCCCGAGGCTCGTCCCGTTGCCACCGACGACGGAGGCGTTGTTACCCCTGCCCCCGAGGCCGATGCCGGACGTCAGTGCCGGCCGTTTGTTATGGAATACCCTGTGATAAGGGAAACGTTCGAATGAGTATCAGTGAGACTCTCTCTCTCTCTCGAGGCTTGGAGGCCTCAATGAAGCTCTGGCGCTTCTTATCTTATTAGCCTCGAATTGGGAATTGAGATTTTTCTTTAACGTCTCGCTCCCTCGCCAGATACTCTTTTATTCGCTGGCTTTCTTAATTAAGCGCTCGAATGAAACTACTTGGGCATAAATAATGCGGGCATTTGTCATTTAACTTGCCAACTTTTGTAGGACTAGTAGTTATTTGTATTTGTCCGAGGTGAGCCTTTAGATAAAATTCCTTATGCTACGGTATGGCTGCAAAAATATTTGATTTAATTACAGATTAGATTGCGAGTGTACGCAAGCGATAAAATTCAGAGAATTATTTATGAAATTTCTAATAATAAGTACAAAATTTATCTCCTTCTGTGTGTGTGTAGAAATCATTGCTTTCTAAAAAAATACGGACTGTTATTTTAGAGAAATAAATAAAAACACATTTGTTATTAAATCACTTATTGTAAAACCTATATATTTGAAAATATTCAGGAAACCTACGCATCCCACGCATTAATTATTAAAGTTTATCAAATTAATCATAAGATTCGATATTTTGCCAAGACAATGAATTGCCAAGAATACATTTCACTAATTATTATCAATTAATTGCTCGTGCGAACTCAAAGCTAAAGCGTGTCAACACAAGTACGCCATTCTTTCCTAGCGAAACTCATTTGACATTTTTGGTCATAGCCTACTTTTCTTCAAAATCTAATTTGATAGGACGTTCGCAACTTTGTTTAAGTTTACTTTAACATTTTTTGCTCTTTGCTTGTTCTTTCAAGACGTTATATACTGTTTTTTATTTTCATCAGTCATTCTAAAGGTATACATACATTGCTGCTGCAATAATTCAATTATTCTTGCAATGTTGACGCAGCCTAGAACTTTATTCTCTCACGATTGTGTAATTCTCTTACCACCCATTGTTTCATTTTGAGATCTATTAAATTATTTAATTAATTAAAGTTTTTATTAAGAATTATCATTTATTGCGGGCTACTGCATTCGTCGGTAGTCATTTAACTATTACCATTAGAATAAAATGTATTTTCCTTTACATATTAAATTTAATGATTTGAAATTTGAAAGTAGATTTAATGAAAGGGACAGTAAGTAGTCCGTCGGCCTATTTATTTGAAATCTTTGAAAACTAAATGACAATGAAGCACATTCTAAATCTATTATATTCTCATTTGCGCATATAACATTTGAATTAATATACATTGTTAAAGCTAAATTTTTTTACTGTTACGTCATTTTTAAGCAATAGATGGTTAAAGCATATTTAATTTAGACTAAATCTCTTTTAATTTTATATTCTTCGTAGGAAGAGGAAGATTATGCATATTGCTTAAGGTTTTGAGCCTACAGTACGTTACTTTGCAATATTACAATTTTTTGTATCTCTTATGATTGTTTAACCGATGACACGTTAATATTTATATTATATCGTGTCGAGCTGCTATTTGTAAATCTGCATTGATAATCTGTAATGATACATTATGCGTATGATGTGAAGCTCGTTAATAAAAACGTTGGGCAGAATTTTGCGATAAGTATAGTATAATGAAATGCCTGTATAATCGTATATTATAAATGCGCGTTTCATATTTTTCTTTCGATATTGAAATAATAATTGAGTCTTACATTTCTTTAGGCATATAATGACTTGTATGATTATACAGCAATTTAAATGAAATATTTACAATAAAATTTAAGTGCTTTAGAAAATATTTATTATGTTACCAGCTTGACTTATTAATAAAGT
The DNA here is from genome assembly GCA_030522565.1 of Ceratosolen corneri. Classification (NCBI taxonomy): domain Eukaryota; kingdom Metazoa; phylum Arthropoda; class Insecta; order Hymenoptera; family Agaonidae; genus Ceratosolen; species Ceratosolen corneri. Next base: position 74,605 of record JAPYYT010000036.1, on the reverse strand, counting down.
GACTGGCTAGAAAAATAATTTCCCATATTTCAATTTTAATTGCTCGCTGCGCGCTTTCATTCGTAAGTAAGTTTTCCCAATGAGAGGAATCATCTTCTGATCTTAAATTTCACCACTGTATGCGAGAGCTTTAATTGCAATCTTTAAAAAATATGAATTACAGATAAGAAAGGCCAAAGAAAATATGGTCTCTGGTCTAGAGAAGGTTGGTTCGAATACTAATTACCGTCGAATAAATATCAAATTTCTAAATAATCCGGCAAATCTTATGTAATTATAAATTTGCAAATTACTTTCAAATTTGTATTAAAGTGCCACTTCGTTTAATTACCATGTGACATCCGAAGAATTCAATTTTTTTCACGCTAAGTTAGGAATTATTTATATTTTGACTGATACTAATAATTGCAATGTACTCCGAATACGTAAGAATTAAAAATAAATTTCAGCCATTAAATAAGTCATAATTATAGACTAACTAATTGCTTAGTTCTATTAAATACAATAAAGCCCAAGCAATTGCTTTAATAACTCGTCGCACGTGTTAATTTGAGGTCAACTCAATTTTCCATTACCTTATAGCTCTATTTAATTTAATGCCACTGCCAATATCAATTGCATTAATAATTTTGCCAACGCATAATAAAAATGTGGCAGTGCGCAGCAACCGTTTCTTCCGTCCCATCAACGAGTATTTCGTTATACGTGTGCACTCGCGCGCGCGATGCTCATTTTAAAGGAGCATCGAGTAAATACGACCTTGACAGTGATTATGACAAGAAATCCTCGGTGATAAAATGAAGCCGAGAGGGAAACAAGATTAACAGGCGCAATGTCTTCATTCGTCATCCGTGGCTTTGTACGTCCAAGTCGCTCCCCGTTTTTCTTCGCGATCGACCTGCTTCTTGGAGGTCCGAGGCCGTTTTTCGCATTATTATGACTTTTCGCTTATCTTTCGCGAATGAAAAATTCATTGGTTTCGCCTTGGGGAGTTTTTGCAAGTGTACGACGCAATGCTTGTTGCAGGTACCCTCATAACAAATACCATTTGCCATTTATAGAGCAAGAAGGAACACGGCTGTCGCGTCCGTCGAAGGATTATTAGCTTTTAAATTCTTTATTTCACAACATTTGCTCTTAAAAATCAATTCATTAGCTCGATTGCCCGACACGGCTTCCAACTGCTACGGAGGTTATGAATATTTTTTCTACCATTTCTCCTCTTTTCTAGCTTCAGACCCAAGCTTATGCTATTACAAACTGCCAAGATATACTATTCACTGTATTTATTGAGCTTTTTATAAATTGGAACTTTACGTGTAGTAGATTACATCATTATTTATTATCATTTACTTGTTACAACTTTGCTTCCTGACATCTAATACAAGATTTATAAATACAAAGAATTTTTTCTCCCATATCATAATGAAAGCTTCATAAGTACAAAGAATTATTTCTACCGTGTCATAATGAAAGCTTCATAAGTACAAACAGAATTATTTCTACCGTGTCATAATAAAAGACTTGCAAATGCAGAAAAGTTAAGTAATAATATATTCAAAGTATATTAGTTGTATAAATAGCAATGCATTCAACTACTTCTTATATATTTAATTATAAGTCAAAAATAATTTGCATCTTAATTCCACGGCCAATTCATACCTTTTCAGTTTTAGTAAGTTTATTTACTATTACCAAGCATTAGAAAAATATGAGAATTGTACGTAATGAGTGCAAACTTTAATTTATTTTTGAAATTTTAAATAAAGTCGCGTAAGCAAATTACAAATGTTTGCAAGTGCATATTTATATGCTTGAATTATATACTTGAATTTATGTCTGTCGTTCAAGAAAGTTATGCCAAAGAAGAGCTGTCGTTACAATTATAATAACTAAATACTACCTGCTTCCGTTGAATTAACCGATTCCACTCGAGACGATCGAATTTTAATGCTCGGATTATCGATCCAAGCAAAAAGCACTCGCCGAACGAGGCACAAGAAGGAGCTCGTAGATAAAATGTCGCTGGGAGTATTTTAAAGCAATAATATCCCAAATTGGTCAATAACTTTCGCTCGCTGCAACATGTCGCTCACACCTGTCAACCTCTTACGGTTTCTCTCCGCCCAACTCCACTCCCCACTTTAGCCTAGCACTTTTTATTTCCCTTCTCGTATGATTCCTATCGGAATGATCTTCCACGGCTCTCACGTTTGATCGCTCGAGAGAAGAGGCGAGCTGGCCGAGAGTAGCTTTTTCAAGGCGACGCTGCAGGTGAGACCAAAAACTCGAGCTAATTTTTATAATCAAACAAGACTCTCTCATTATTATTATTATTAATCGGGCGACGTTATTATTTCAACTCTTACGCAAAATGGCTTGTCCATTGGAAGATTATCTTTCGCCCGACACCTCCACATACATACGTACACGCGCACACACGTAAGCGAGCATCGCTCGACCATAATAGAATTGAATAGAAACCATTCGCCGTACTCAATTGTCGTTAGAGACCAAAATTGAAATAGCAGATAATATTACAATTGGCGCGCATTGTGCGTACAAATTTATTTGCTCTAATAATAAAGTTAGTTTAAATTTTCGCCTCACAAAATGCATAGGTATTTAAAGATCCGAGTGTCCGCCGTACGGAAAAGGCTTTTTAGAGTCACCGAAGTTGCTTATAAAATAAAAAATTCCCACAAAAGATGAAAATAATATTTTCCATAAGTTTTTACACTTTCGTAGAGGGCGACACGGGTGCTCGTATGGGCATTTTAAGAGTTGTTACGAACTGACAATTGACAATGGCGCATTAAGTGAACGAGAGCGCGCAAAAGTAAGAGTCCATTTTATAATAAGCTTAATACCAGAGTTATTATATATATCGATAATATTGACAATAAAGCATCAGGCTGATTATTATGGCGGATGGGATTAAGAAAATCGGCCGTAGGCATAATTTCGCGTAAGGCAATGGACGGGATAAACGTGAAACTGCGTGGCCGAGGGCATCAACCCCACGGACAATTACCGCACGTCAATCGGGACGGGAAAAAGCGCCACTTTGACACCGCGACTCTTGAATTACGCCGGTGTGCGTGCCGCTGGGCCCCGGCCATCGAGCGAAATCATTGCCTCTTGGCAAAAAGGAGAGGAGGTGATTCGGCAGCCTCCGAAAGAGGCCCGAACGGAGCCGACTTTGTGCCGCATCAGTGTCGGCAAGGGCTTTAACGATCGGCTGCTGCGAGTTTTCGTCTTCTTTTTGAGTGTTTGGCCGAGTGGAAGGGGCACAGGTGCTTTCGTGAATTGGAAAATGAGACGGCGAGAGCGGACGGCCGATAATATTGACGTGTTAGTTTATGGACGCGCTAATAACGGCATTCGCAGGAATGCGATGCCATGTGGGGAGGGAGGAGGTGGGCTCCGTTTTCTTTTTGCGGGCCCTTCGCGCACTGAAATTTCATTCGCTCGATACACACTGATTCGCCGGTTTATTACCGGCAATGAGTGATTCAGCTTTGTTAATTTGACGAGGAGGCGACGAGGAGTTTTACGGCGCCTGTTACCATTGCCCGGCCACTTTCAAGAATCCGGCAAAGATCATCGCATTTACATTGGGACGTGTTTATTTACTTTATGGCTCGGCTTTTTTTCAATGCCTCGAGACGTGGAGGCTTATTATCGTGGGCCGACCGCGGACCCGATGAAAGGGCGCCCTTGTAGACTGGCGCGCACACCAATGAACAAATCGAGCCCGATAAGCATAAGGCAGCATTGGCCGAGCCCGACGAATGCGCTTAAATGTCGCAAATGCGTGTCGCGCGCGCGCGCGGCCGCGAAAGCCGCTCGCCGCAAAACTAGTCGCGATCCCAAATCAACAGAATCGCTTTCACATCCCTCGCGACTTAATCCCCTCGGACGAAAATGAGCTCTCGGAGCGTTTCGCCGGCTGCTTAAATCGCAATATAATTGCTCAATCAGCGCGGCCTCCCGTGATTTACGGAGCTGACGTCGAGCGATATGCCGTCCTTTCCGCAAATTTGTCAGCGATAATTTGTCACCGGGGTATATCAGTCGGCGACAGACGTGTTTCCGGCTCCCGCTAAACGCAAAAACAATGCCTTGATTTATCGGCCGCTCATTACCGATTTTCCACTTCGGGCTTTTTTACTTGGCGCTCGGTAACGGCTCGGTAAGCTGCCGTGGCGTGCCGGGGGGAGGTGCGGTGCGGTGCGGGGGGCGGCGTCGTCGTCGCGAGACGCGGAATAACCGGACGCACGGGATGAGCCAGTTATACGCGACAAATTTTTAGCGAGTAACGCGACACGGAAGCTCTGATTTACGAGTTCATATTGTCGTGTTGTTTGATTAGAAAAAGCACCGCTGATGTTTTGATTATTACCGACCGAGAGTTTTCAGCTTTTTGCCGCGCGCCGCTTCTGGCCGAGACATTTTTATCGCTTTTAATGAATTTCCGTGCCTTTGGATTCTTGCTCTTCGGTAACACATAATTCATCCAATTATTATGAGCTTAGCTGTGCCATCGCCCTTCGACGCACGTAAAAACCAATTATTTATTTCTTGCCGTCGAAGAAAATGGTTCCGCTGCATTGTGGACCGGAGTCTCGTACCAACCAGTCCCAGCTACTCAGCATTCTTTCGAAAAGATAATTTATTGTTGACATTAAGTATTCACGCGCATATTTATTTTAATGTAATGCCCCATCCAAATTGAAATATAGTTATGAAACTAGCCTCGATTTTATAATTATAAATTATGATGATCGCATTTTCCCATTGTCCTGCGTATAGTTGGAAAAAAAAAAAAATTTACCAACCTGACCGAGTTTAAAATGGAGCAAAAATGTTCGATCGAATAGATCGTTTGCTCACCTTCCCGTGTGCCGATTCGTCATTGTATCTTATCAATCACGACAAGCACCGCGTAATTAAATCAGTGCAAATTATGTAATACAGCTACTACCTTTTGTATCGTCGAATTGTGCTCAGATTTTCGACACTTATTTTCGTATTAAAGGGGAGAGCGCATATATCGCTCGATCGAACCATAATTTATTAATACAATAAACAACGAATCGTGAAGCATCGATTAGGCGCTTACGTAACAATTCGCGAAGTATCCGTAATATTTTATTTTCAACTTGAAGATTGCTTAGATCAGGCTAATAAATTGTTGCACGTTATCGGATAATCTGGATCTGAAGTTTTTTCCCATTCCCGGCAGTAATTTTGCCTTTAAAATAAATCCTTCATCCTTTTTTATAGGACTATCTATTATTCTCATCGCAAGTTTAATAATTACTTAGTCAAAATGATAGAGTCCCTTGCGATCAACATGTTTTCGCTCCGTTCAATTTTCGAGGATAATTGTAAAATTGCTTGTGTGACAAGAACGGAATTACCTTTAATCTTCGTGATTACGGCCCCTTTCTAAGTATTCGTCTGGCTTTGGATTATTGAGCTTTGAATATTTCAACGAAATTATAAATAATCTTTTTCAGTTAATCATTGAATGCTGGGGGAAGACAGAAAAAGTAAAATAATACTAGACAATAATTTGAGCAAGACTTGGTTGACTCGATTTTAGAAAATTCAGCCTCCGATCCACGGGAATACATCACAATGTAATACATCACAAACATTCGCCTGAGTTCAAGACAAATTTTTAAGCCGAATACCCATTCAAATAACTCGCCGCTCGCCGCATTCGGCATCCTCTACCTTTCACCCCGATTCAACCGACCCATAATTCTCCCGATTTTTCCATCCAAATCCGCCTCCCCCCCAACCACCCGGTGTACCTGCTAGGCGACGTCTCCCACATGGGTGCGCGGCCACAGCAAGCGAAAGGAAGATCCGCGACGGATAAGAGGCCAAGTCCTGCCCTCCTAGGAAGCGCTCGTAAAGCCGCAGCAGCTTCGTCTTGGCATGTGGGCCTTATGCAAGTCGAAGTTCATCGCAACCCGTTATTCATGTTGGGAATAATTAGGTTGGCGAATCGGCTTTTATGACACCTGAATGCCCACGACCGTTAAAGCCACGCAGACCGAGCGTGGGGCTTAATATTGCCCCGCGCAAATATTTTAATCCCACTTACTCATCACAACGACAACATCTTTTAAATACTGAGATTTTAAGAGGCCTCCAAGCAGTTGCGCGTGATAATAATTTACGTCGAATTAATTCGTCGCCTCATCTTTTATTTCTTCCTTTTATAAAAGGAAGACTCCCCCCCTCGATCCTCCTCCTCCTCCTCCACTCCCGTAATTCGCGATCTATTCGACGAGTGAGTAAAGCTCCTCTCTATGCCCATAATGTCTCCCTATCACGATGGGCCATCTTCTTACGCGTGTTCGATGAAGAAATGGCCATTACATTAGCTGGAATATTTAACGAAAAGCAGAGCTGATAAAGTGTCTGGGGATTCGGTATGCGTCCCGTTAGCTATCAATAGTCGGACTACCGCGAGTCCCGCTCCTATCGCCTCTCATCCTCAGCCAGCAGTGCCCAGCTGGCCATAAGCCACTAAATGCCAATGTGCTTCATTTTGCTCGGCGATGTTAATAATTTCATAACGCATAAATTACACATAGTCACGTAGAGAGCGTGGGATGCCGAAGGGATTTATCACTGACATTCCGCTTGGGAAGGCCGTGAGCCCCCACAGTCGATTCCTGATCTAATATCGTTAAGCGATTTGCTCGCTGAGCGTCCTCCCTCCAGCCCCCCCCCCGGTAGTAATGTGCAACTTACAGCGAGGCCTCCTTGATCTGGAGGGCGAGGAGAGCCGCGGATGAAGATACGAAGACGGGATCGGGCGGCTCCATGGCGCAGCCGCCGAGGGCTCGGTGACGCTCGCGCTCCCGATGTCGCTCCGCCCGACACTCGATCCGGCCCCGCATCATCGTCTCCCTATCGCGCTCGCAGTCCGCGATCCGGGCACCGAGAGGCGCCGTCCGTCTCGTTCGCTCCTGGTGGTCTCGCTCCCTCGCCATGTCAGCCAGCGGCAGACTCGGCGACACTGCGGAAACAAAGAGGAAATCGGTTAATGCAGTTTGTCCTCTTGGCTCTGCTTGTAGATGACTCGGACGAGCCGTATGGGGCAGCCAAAGGTGGGAGTTGTCGATCATGGGGTGCATTATATGGGGCCCCATTATTGATTATTCATACGATAAAGAGTTTGGCTCGTTTACGGGGGCTATCGGCAAATATATCGTTGCCGCGCATGAATTTCACAATGTGGGACAGTTGTGGAGAAGCATCGGTAAAGCTTGATGCACTAATTACTTATTAAATAATGTACGAACGAGGTCTAAAATGGCATGACTCGTTAGGACATCTGTTACAAAGTAAACTCAATCCTAAAGTACAATTTAAAAATGCGTCTTCAAACTATGTTCCTGGTATTATATATTATAAATGTATATGGCATTTGTTTGTGGTGAATACGAAAGGCTCTTTTGCTCGTAATTTATTGCAACGTTTTGCAGTGTAGCTGTTGACATACACCCACGATCAGAAACACGAGTGATAAATACGGTACTATTTCTCTCTCGTGACATTAAATTAATTTAAGCATAAATCTATCATTATTACGGATTACTCTTTCCATCCTCGCTAATATTACGTTGGGGAGTGAATTTTTCTTCTGCATCGTCAGAGAGTGCCACACTGACTGTATCGATGATCCAATCGACACTCTAAATATCAAATGCAAGAGCATAAAATACAAATAGAATGCGAAATAGGAGAATGAAATGTGGCGGACGATCGTGAATTTGCTTGGCGACAAGGACATCACGATTCAATTAAAAGATCCAATGACCGTTGATTACCAGCAATGACGTTCCATTCGAAAGTTTAGCATTAGATAAGCAAGGGGACAATCCACTCTAATATAAAATGTGCACATAAAGGTCTCGAGTAAACACTAGCATCGAGCTATTATTTGTTGGCTTAATTGTATCGGTGCGCCTAATGTATCGAGATTTTTTAATTATTTTGCAAGAGATAATCGAGACCCTCGAGAAAAATGGGGCAACGAGAAACAAACAGAAAAACAAACGCGCAGCGACCGAGAATTATAACGCACCGTTCCTTCGAAAAAATCAAGATCGCATCTCGATCGTCCCGGTGGTCTCTCGAGCAATTCCGAATGGCTAAACATTAAATGCTTATGTAATATGATATTCTTGCATTTAGGAATCGTAAGATTTCGCGCGCTCCCATATCGGCCAAGCCGAGTGTGTCTTTAAACATTAATTTAATTGCGCCAAGTATCTCTCACGTGTTCGCTTTTCTTTCGCCGCGCATAATGAGAGCTGCGCGTCCCAGCGCCATATCCCGAAGGCGCATCGCTCGCGCAATGGTTGCAATTTATAAGCGCAACGCGCAGCTTAATCATTAGGCGGACTAGCATCAATCTTCCTAGCCCCCAACGCCATAAAACGGTAGTGCAATTTTCGTCTCCACGTAACGCCAAAGTTCAACGTAAGGACGCGCCGAGGATACGCGCCGCCTCCTCGACGAGGCAAACAACGAGGCGAGATGCTCATCCGTCCCGGCTAGAAGCCCGTTCGGCCGAGGGGAAGGCGCGACATCATAGGGGTGAATCGGTCGAGCTGTCGGGAAAAGGTCCTGCGACGCATATTTATGGCACCCCCATGCACTTCCCGTAATTTATGGCGGCGCAGGTGCTTGCGCACGGAGCCAACAAAGTCTCTCTGTGTTGGAGCGTAACGAAAAATCGAATGGCAGGAGTTGAGGCGCGTTAACATCGATAATTAAATAGCCTTCGGGCAATGGCAAGCAAGTGTAGTCTGGCAAAAGTTCTCCAGCACAAGATTGGCCTTGGAGTGGGGGTTGGCCATTCCTTGGTACGTAAATTCGGTGGCGATTACGAGTTTTGCTACTCAAACGCTCGACACATCATTATTGGCATTATTTATTCTTCGGAGCGGCTAATTAATGTCCGTCGGTAAAGTGCCACAGCCCCGTCAGTTCAACGACGATATTATTCGCCAGCATTTGTTAGAAATTCAAACAATACGAGGGAGCAGCCAACGAGCGGCATACTTCATACGCCCACCGCGATCCATTTATTCACAAACTACGGACAATATTCGGCAGATGGAAATTCTTGGGCTAGGCAGCAGCAGCTCCTCTTATCAAACAAGCGAAAGATTAGTTGGAGGCATAGATCGAAAACGAGCTGTCGGCATCAGCATAATTCAAAGAGCTACGAGACTACTTTTGTGCACACGATTATGGCAGAGGCACATTTATCCGGCGTATTGTTTAAGACTGGCCTTCCATTATCCTCGTGCCGTTGCACGCTCCTTAAACGAGCGCATTATATTTTAAATGCAGTTTAATGGCTCCGCGTCCGACGAAACACGAGCCCATCAGCCGATGAAACAATGTAGCGATAATTCCAGGAGAACACGCCGCGAGGACGTACGCGTTAACGGTAAGCAGCCGGGAAATCCGATAGCCGGCCTCGCAAATCCTTTCCAAATGATCCCATGGGAGCCGGGGATTGACAGTGAGCGCGCGCGCGCGCGGCCATGGATTTATTTAACGGCCAGGGCGCTCATAACGTAATGTAGCGGCTCGCGAGCTTCAATTTTCCACGAGCGGTACAATTTACGCCCCGAGTCCTATAAATTACCGCGAAATAGGGGCGACGCCATTGCCACGGGGGCGGTCCAAGCCCCGTGTCGATGCGAGCCTCCAGAATTCGAGGTGAAATTAATCAATAGAGCGCTATATATAACGACACCACTTAATGTAAGTGGATGGGGTTGATGAGCATTATTGAGCTGCCTCCGCGCTAAATAATCCCGTCTAATCTGGCAGTTTTAATGGCAAACACGAGCAAATCCGCGCGCATCCGTGATTTTTCTTTTCCCGCCCTCAGCAACGCCCTTCTTCCGACGAATGACGAATGGCCCGATCTTATGGCTCTTGGAGCGATACGCTTCCCGCCACTCTAAAATAGATTCCTACGCCCGAGCAACGCAATACACCTCCCTGATAACAGCATTACGCAACAATTTGTCAAACACACCACGTGGGAACTAAAGACAACTGAAGCTACCGACTTACTAAACGCGAGTGGCCCGTCGATACTGGACCGCGATAGGCCCTCACCCACCGCAAATGATGGCCGATACCTTAATCTTAGCTCTCGACAATGTTCCCTCATCTCACCTTATCTCATTCACACTGCCCGGCGCTGATAAGCGAGACTTTTACAAACGCAGATACCACATTCTTCACGCAATTTTATTGGCCGTCGCTATAAGCTTGAGAGGCGGCTGCCGATTAGCCGAGTAAATCGCCACGACCTCCCCTCGCACTGCTCACGAGAAGTATTCGAGCCGTCAAAGCTGCGTGCTAATGTAGGAGAGGAGTGCACTTTGCCCGAGCCAACTACCAAGGCAACTCGGCACACGAGCGACCTCTCTCTGTTAATTGACTAAAATTGTTACAATGTGTATGGAGGTCGCTCATCCGCCCCCAAGTAACTTTCGGATGGATATTCTCCGACTGCGAGTAATTGGCGCACATTGGTGAAGGAAGGGAAACATTACTTTAAAAAGCATAAATAGGCCGATATTTATAATCGACCACTAGCGATCGAGGTCATCATGATACGCCTAACACGCTTTTGACTCTTGATAATCGCATTGGGCGAGATATTTTCAAAAATATCTCTTCTTCAAAGACTACTTCCTGCAGATTGCCGAGATTATCTCTTGTGCTTCAAATATCATTCGTTCCCTTATTGCGCTCTGCTCCATCATCATTTACATTACAGACCACATTTGAGTTAAGTAGGCATACGATATTGTTGGCGCTAGACGTAATTGCGTAGATTGTACCGAGATTAGTCATACGAAGCACTGAAATACCAAGCTATTGATTTATCAAAATTTTAATAGGCAATGCGCCTAAATTCATACTCAATTATACGCAATTTCATGGCCTCGTGCGTTATAGAGTCAGTGGCTTCTCATCTTTTTTCCATAAAAATTTGAGAAATAAAATTCCGTGAAAATGTAACATCAAAGCGCAACGATTCTCTACGCATCTAAATGATTATTTAAGAGCCAATATGCCATGTACTGATGGCGAAAAAATCTGACCTCTCCGTTGAAATAGCATTATTTTAAATAATGAGCTTGTAAAAATAGGATGTTCGGAGGATGTGGTGCATTATGCTAACATGGCGCCCTTCTCATTTCCCGTAATAATTTTCTAAAATTATTGTTATTAGTCGGTCTTTTGGCATAATTTTACTTAAGATAAATGCTTAATAATCCAATTCTATGTTGCAGACGAGAGCTTATCATGTAATATGGTAAGGCTTAAGATGTAGCTCCAATTTCCCTTTACTCGAAAAGTAATTCACGAAAGTGTGGATTTTTGCGGTATTATGACAATCGCCTAATCATTATAATTAACTGATGATTATAAGTTGCTCTTTCGCGTATAATTGTTTTCATATTTTAAGCAACGTACAATACAATAACTCTACACTTGCATGCCTTTCGATGCGCGATCCTACGATTTATTCTATGATTCATTACTATCTGCATAGCATCTTCTTACTTATACCGTACATTAACAAAGTTGCAGTTTTTTTTAATTTATCAAATAGATATGTGGAAAGAGACAGGGGAGAAGAGAGAGAGAGAGAGAGAGAGAATCAGCCAAATACGAAATAACCACGTCGGAGGGGAAAAAAAGGCTATTTATCGATACGCATAAAATTGCAAATTTTTTCCCAGGCGCTACACTTGGCTGTAACTTCTCGAAGCATTTATAGATTAAAACATCCCCTTCATAATTTAAAAGCTTTTCTACACTCCAGCGACATCGCGCACTTGGCTCTAACTCACCTGTTGCGGAATTCTCCTCCCTCCCTCCCTCCCTCTTCCTCAATCTCTCCCATCCTCGCGTTCGTCCGTCTCGCTTGTTTCTTTATATCGAGCCCGCATCTGCGATGCACGCAAACACTTTATTGATTTATCAGTCACTCGTAATCTATACAGGCGGTAGTGTAACTTAACTGCCGTTGCAACTTTTTTCCCGCTCTCTCTCTCTCTCTCTCTCGCCGATAAAACACCTGCGACTTTTTCATTTGTTTATCATTTATCGCACGCACCATAGCGAACGCAATGGAAATCCGTGTGCAACCGAGACATTTGTGGCTGGTGCTAAACCAACCTCGGGGTGCTTCCACAAGTCGAAAACAATAGTATGCCACGTTGATGTTTTGATTACCAATTTCAACCCTCCTTGCTGCTACGGAATTTTAAGCGCCTCATTGCTTGCGCATCTCAATTGTGTGCTCATGAATCTCGTAGCCTTCATCTTCCCATCAATGTCTCATCCCACTCAGCATTCCCATTCCATTTCCATTGGATTTAGTTTGCGCTGCTGTAAATTCCCTGGCCACTTATTCACACACTCCCACACGACTAAGAGCGAAACTTCAAGAATCAACAACTATTGGTTGCCATAATTTATATTACAACTCCAATGCACACACACACTACGAAGTACACGTCAAGCCAATTTCAGAATTCCAAGCGAATGTATCAACACTAATATAATAATTATCAGCCGATTTATTATAAAACATTCAATTGCGAGCCTTAAGGCTCACTATACCGAGAGCGAATTTTTGTATTAATAAGATCCGCATACAGTTATTGTCCATCAACTGATATAAATCACTGAATGAAATGTAGCATCCGTACTTGTAATAAACCGCCATTTGCCACTGAGCCTCTTATGCTCTGCCTTTGACGCTTGGGAGCCTTTTTAATAGTAATCGACACCTACCTCTCAAGTACCTTCCACCTTCCAAGAAAGAAAGCCAGACTTTATTATAGCAAAATCGCACAATTGCTCGTATAATCTGGAACGGCATGAAGGAGGAGGGTCGGAGGCCTCCCCCGCGAGATCGGCGCAATATTTTCGAGCGAAGCCTTCGTGGGAATATCGGCGTGCGCGTGGGCGGGACAGCATAATGCGGGGGGATATGTCGATACGCATCGTAGGCGAGAATTGCTCAATTCTGCCGTTTGACGCTCGCGAGCTAACATTGATTCGCGAGGTAACATTGACTTTTCATTCGTCAGAACTTGTTGGGGCTTGGGCGCGCATCCGTTTAGTTTAGCCAAAACTAATATGGCCGCCGCTTTACGGGTGAACATGTAATGCTACCCGTTTGGCGGTTAATTGCACTGAACGCGTGAATCATGGTGAAAGGACCGTTTACCGAGTACCCGGTATGAATCACTTTGCCGTTGTAACTGACTTTTTCGCTTTAAGAGTCGGCCTAGGTATGCCAAGTTCCTACGCACTTGAGTTATTCCTGCTTCGGAAAGAATCAACAAGCATTTTCTATGTTGAATGGCGAGTAAAGACCGCTGTTTATTGTGAATTCCGTTATTATAGCGTGCGGTGTACGAAATTTTTAACCATAATCTCTCATATTACTGGAATATCTCTTTAAATACGCGCGCAAATGCCAAAGTAAATTTGCCAGCCAATCGACGAATTTATGAAAATTTATGATTCAATTAGTAAAAGACGCGAGAAGAGGGGATAATGCGGCGTTGGAATTTAAATTACCTAACATTGATAATCAATTATTTAAGTAATACGGTGACAGCTTCAATCCATTCGTGAACGATGCAAATTTAAAGAGGACAATTATCTCTTTGTCAAACGCCTCGTTTGGCGGCGCTGCCAAGTGTCGTGGCATTGTTCCTAATTAAACGCCGACCCTTTGACTCATTGGCATAGCAAGATAATTGAGTCTCTGGCTTAAGTGCCGCATAAAAATCCTTCACTTTTTATCAAACGACTACAGGAACCCAAATGTGGCTGTATAATTTTTTTCTTTATATTATGAGCGATTTATGCGCGCCGAGGCCAAGTAAAAGCATTCGACTTGTCTGTTACTTGAATTAACAAAGTAAGTGAATAATGATAGATATTGGGCATTATGAGATTTATACGCGGTGCCTTGATTTTTATTATACGAGTGAATTGTGAAATTGACCAACAATTACTTATTCTTGTTTCGTCTTGTACACGTTGAGTTTGGTCGCATTTGTGGGCTTCGTGTACGTCATAGTACTGTCCATTATTATAATTAATCCAAATATATCCTTTTACATGTACCATCGTACAAGCTCATAATAATGCCAGATAAAATAGTAATAAAATTTTAACGTGAAACTTGAAATTAACTTGTTTTCGTTTAATAGCCTAAAAATTAGCAATTATTTTATATTCCATATGGATAAAAAAAACAAACAAACAAACAATCTTTATATGTTTATTTATATTTTACTTCGCTTTTATTAACTGCGATACTCTCGTTGTCGACAAGCTCGTGCTCGTGAAATCATTAGAAATGATTTGTTTCGTTTTGCGAGTGATTATTAAGAGGGAATTTTTATTTATTGCAATTATACTTCGTGAAATTATGCTGCGCTGTTACTTAGTTACTTAGAGAACTTCAAAGGCTGGCGCAAAAATGTTAATATACTAGATCAACTAAATTTCTTGAAGTGAGAATGCTGTTTCTCATTCGTTTTGACTAGTATAATCACTTTAATGGGGTAACTTCTCACTGTAATCAAAACGAAAATACCATACCATTCTTCAATTTTGAAGATTTATCAGGCATATCACCGTTTACGAAGAAACTACTCTATAATCTATTAGGATTCCCTATTAAATGCGTGATCACGATTGCCCTGCTCAGAGCTGCACAATCGATTTTTCTAATGGCGCCGCGCGCCTTATTATTAACTAGCGGAAAACTTTTATTAGCATCGGATAAGGCGGATGGAAATGGAAATTTATCAGAAAAAATTGGCGATACGCATTAGCACATTATAAATAATTTAACATATTTATGCGAAATTATGTACTATCGATTACATGGCCGATTTCTAAATTTTTCTCATATTCGACGCTCCCATTAATTAGCAATTACGATTGGTTAATTGCATTTTATTTGGGTAAAAGTGCGATTGGTCATTAGCATACTCGGGATACGAAAGAGTTCTCTCTATAAATTACCTCTGCCCCTTCACTAATAATTAAATCGAACCTCCCAGCCACGGAACATACAACTTATTACAACAACGTGCGAGGTCCTTAAGATTCTCTGCAACACTAACACAGGCTCGTTAAATATTAAAGTGCAACTAAATTCAATGCCTAAGCTTCGTTATCATAGGCGAAGCGACAGTGTAAAAAGTAGCCCCATAGGTGATAAGCATATGGATGGGGCGATAGATATGGAGAAAAGGAACGTATGAAATACTCCCGGGGTAATGGAGAAAAGTATGGTAAGGTCGGCAACTGCCTCTCGCGGCCGTAAAATTAATTCGTTCGGATAAAGCGCCGTTGGAGGAGCGGCATAACAAAAAAGGACAAATGATTATTCGGCCATTATTTGCATTCGATGCCGCGACCAAGGTATCACTTTGCATGCTCGTGAGAAAATGCTGGTGTTGGCCTTAAACCGATACTGGCTGGCCGGCTGGTTGGCTGAGAATTTGCCTCGATAAGCTCAACAACTCGCGCCGGCTTGTGTGTGCGTGTCGTGAGGGGATGGACACGAGCAAAGATGAGATAACATCGTCCCTTCTCTTTATGAGCGATATAATGTAGTATTATGCAAGGATAGATGAAATTCAAGCATAACTTGATGCTCTTCCCGGCTAAAGCTTCTTTTGTTGACTCCGAGGCGACACTTTAAATGTTTAAGGTACAGGTAGGTAATAATGACCCGTTTCTCACTCACTTTTATTGCACGGCCCTTCGACATTCGCCAATATTTACCAAACAGCATGCACATTATCGTTTTTACATTATAATCTCTAGATTGTTTTAATTTTCTCTGGCTTCTTTAGTTTCTATTTCTTTTTAGAGTTTCTTTTTTATTCTTTATTATTCTGGATAAGAATTCTTGATTTAGCTTTGAAAATAAATCTCTAATACTTGCCGAGGTAAAATTTATTGCTCTTTTAATAAAGAAAAAATAGAGCCTCCTGATAATTTTGCTAACTTATAATGGAATTCTATATGTATTTGAACGAATAAAGAAATCAAAAACTAGTTGTACGTTATTGGAAAAAATAAATGTCTCGCATTCTAACTGTATTATACATTTCAACTAGACATTTTATGCATTACATGTATTAATAACACATTTCAAATTAAATATGATAAATCGGACATGGAATCTCTAATCCAAAACAAATAAACTTTGATCTTCAAATTACTTTTTATCAATTCGTAGAATAAAATATGTAGATATTTAAAAGATTTAATAAAAAACAAGTACTCGTTTTGTCGATCACCATCAATATAAAAATCATAAAAACAATCTTCAAAATCTTATTTTATTAATAATCTCCAAGATACTGTCTCTATTCAGAAGATAAATATTATTAAAATCTATTGTCTGCTTAGTACACTAATCATACTTCATATCAATATTCCAGTCATTGTAAAAACATAAAAAAAGGTTTGATTTTTATTTGGTAAAATTGAACAACAATTATACAGATTTAATAAATACGCGATTCTATCGCAATATATTCGTACAATTCTTTTATTCATTCAATTAAATTTCTGTAATTGTTTTCTGAAAAATCTATAAAAATCTATTAAAGACTAATGTACCAATTTATAAGGCAACTTCTTGCTTTAATGGATTCAACTTTGTTACGATTACTATTTCTCTCTTATTTTCACTATATTTTCTTCAATAATTCATTACACTAAAATATAAGTGATATTAATACAAAAGTAAGATGATTATTTTGAAGAAATTCATCCAATTCATTTCATTTTACTTTATTGCATTTCCCTTTTTGTATAAAGAATTAACTATGAAATACTATTATGTATGTATATATAATAGTAAATAGTTATAAATTCTGAATAATAATAATAGTAATATATATATATATATATATATAGCTATTTTTAGATTTTTATTTAATTTCCCAACAAAATTTTCTAAATCCAAAATTGTTTAATATTTAATATTGAATATTATTTACACTAGTGTAATTTAATCTAAAGATAAAGTATTTTACAAGACTTTTATAAGACTTCAAAAAAACTCAGGTATAGTACGAAAGTAGTTTATCTTGCAATAATATTATATCATGTATGTCATAAATTTTTTATTTAACGAATACAACCCAAGTATCAATAAAAAGTATTTCTAATGGACATGCTCGCTTTATTTCGATGTTTTATCTCGTATGAAAAACATTAAA
This sequence comes from Ceratosolen corneri, assembly GCA_030522565.1. Lineage (NCBI taxonomy): Eukaryota > Metazoa > Arthropoda > Insecta > Hymenoptera > Agaonidae > Ceratosolen > Ceratosolen corneri. The sequence continues at coordinate 57,248 of JAPYYT010000036.1, read as the reverse complement.
CTCCTTGTACCATTTAGTTTGATCAACTATTTCATCGATCTCATCTAGTTAAGTCGAATGTTGCGGCATCCATAAAACTACTATCCAAAATCCGATGGTAGTTCAATATAATAATTGGCTATCGAGAAAATTTAAAGGAACGTTAGTCTAGAAGATCGATAAGAAGACAAAGCCGAGCGAGCAAATCGATTAAGTGTACTTGACCTCGTTTACGTTGACTCATATGCGGATGGTAGTGCCCTTAAGTTTTATTCATTTGCATAGGTATGCGAGTTCCGCGTGAAAACTGCTTTAATGATCGGAATTGCAAAGTATACGAAAGCAAAAGCGGTATGATTGGGCTGAAAGTCGTGTAATTGTTTTAATGTTGCGGTGATGACAACTGCTTTTACTCCTTTTTTTCTCATTACCGTGGAGGGCGTAACGATTCTTTACACATGCAACTTCCGACGTATGAGGTTTTTGGAAGTAAAATTGATTTATTTCCGAAGGAAATATTAGAGAAATTCTCTCATATTTATCCAATGACTTTAAATCTAAAATAAAACTTGCCCCAGTCATTTGCGCATTTACGCATCAATATTTAATAACAATATTTAATAACAAACTTTAGTACGAAAAGATATTTTACACTGATACCACTTTTCATAGCGATATTTCTTGATATTATTGTAAAAGTAAACAAATATACTTAATGTATGCTTTATCGAAATTTTTATGAAAAACATTAGTGTATAATAATACATTTAGAATAGGTAGTAAATAAAATTGTCTCAGTCGCAGATCAATGCTTATTGCAAAAAAGTTATAAATTTCTTAGTTCATTTGTCAAATTGCTTCGTGGATTCTTACCTAATTGTTATCGTCGTAATAATAACGCCAACGACAACATAAATCATAATAGTAGCAAAAATAATAATAGTTACGGCATGGTCAAAGGTAGCGTACGTTTGCAATTGGCTGTCAATAAGTACGTAGGCGAGATCGCAGTTACCGTGAATTGGTGTGTCGTGCATGAGCTGCGAGAGAGAATATGTGTGTGTGTGTGCGCGGGATTGGCATTACGTAAACGGGGTCGGTAACTTGAAATGGCGCTCGTGTAACAATTAAAGCCGCGCGCATTAGTCGGTGACTTTTAACGAAATATTATAACGATCGAATTATTGGCGCTGCTCGCCTGCACCGTTCCCCCCCATCACATTTAATCCCGCAATTAGGCCAATGACGAAAACTACCCGCGCACGTAAGACAATTTGCACGGGCGATAAAGGCCCCTCGATACGCGCCGCCGAGGTTTGCTTTCTCAAACAGAATCGCAACTCCTCGCACTGTCAGCCTCGGCCACTCGCTGATTTATTCGCTCGCGCTCCATCCTTACCGTGGGATTTCCAAACGATTATTTTGATAGTTTCGCTAGGAATCTCGGGGATAAGTGCAATCGGCGATACATGAAAACGACCCCACTAGGATTATAGTGAAACATGGCGCTCATCATTTTTCCATTGTAAATTCAGTTGGCACGCTACAGTAGCTTAGACTGCTTATCCCGAGGCATTTATTTATTTATTCTTCGCCGAGCCTGAATCGAGAGTTGGAAGTGCCTTTGGTAAATCGTAAAGCTTCAATTGATTCTATATGGCATCCTCGGCTGGTTGTAATTAATCACACCACTAAATAACATCGGCTCACCAAGCCTTTACTTTCGATCCTAATCTGAGAGCATCGCGAGACGATGAGTGAATGATGATAGGATTGAACCGCGGAGCCCCATTGCATTATCAATTTTTTTTTGTGGAGTCATGCTGTTAGTGCAGATAGTAGGGCCGACTCTACGCTCACTGGAAGGAAAAGTCGAAACGCAGGAGTTTCGCCCCGAGGAGCCAAGCGAAATATATCCGCCCGAGTCGGCGAAATATCGAAGGAGGGAAGGGAGGCGCTCGGAACACCCATCTCTCGATTTATCGTAGTTTTACGAGGTGGGGGGGGGGCACTTTTGCCAAGTGGCCCTCATCACGAGGATACGAGAACAATGAATTGAGGGCTCGGTTTGCTGCCGCTCGCCACTTGGCCTCCGCTTGCCTCATGCCGATTCGCGATACCGAGGCGCGCGTATCAAGTGGTTCCGATTGTTCGTGCACAATGGATTATCCTCCCTTCTCCGGGTCCCTTTCAGCGGGTAGTTTATCATCGCGGTAATTGTCCGCCTCGACCAACTGCCCATTTGGCTGGGCGCGCGTCAAGGCGGAGCAGCGGCCGTTCTGGAATGGAATGCCGCGCGGCTTTCCGAGCCCCCGAGACGGATATACACGCGTGCGCGTGCACTTTATTGCGCACTTTATATTGGTGGCAGGGGGGGCGCTTGCCATTGGATTTGCTTGCCATTGGATGGGCCTTAAGGTCTTAAGGGCCTGTGGATTTGCCGGGCGGCGGCTGTGGGTGATATTATGGGTCTCGGTGCTTGGGAATTGGGGCCGTTTGTGGTGGGAGGGCAAGATAAGTTTGATTGAAAGTGACATTAAGTTGGACTCGGAAGGATTAAAATTTGGGAGGTGGTTGGGTATGAGAGCGGGGCCGATGAGGGATAATAATCGAGATAAATCAGAACGCCGGAGTTTGGGACGAGCGAGAGTTGAGATACGGGATTTTACAACAACGATCGTAAAATTGAATATATCGAAGTCCTCGACTTATATTTTATATTTTATAAACTATTGCAGAATAAATCAAGAGTGAAGGACGCTAATGCCATTCTCAATCTTTGATATCACGAGCGTGCACTTGCACATTGCGTTATTAGTCAGTCGTAAATTATATTCTCTTATTATTAAAGTACATTTCGAACAAATGACTTTGGGGCTTCTACATTAATGGCGTATTGTGTTATTTATGTCCCGTTCTCGTTGGCTTTGTGTTTATTTCTGAAATTACAAATTTTCCACCCAATTTTTCATTATTTCCCGTGCTCAATCACACGATCGACACGATCGACTCGCCCTAGTACCCCATCAATCCAGTTCACATATATATTTCTTATTATCGCTCCGTGCATTAAAAAAAGCCATTCTTTTTTTTTTCACCCACCTTCGAGTGCACATTACCTTGGTGATTATTAAGCTTATCTGTGACAATTCCATCCCCGTACCGTTAGAGTCGTAGCTCCACAATTTCATTAAACTACAACAGAGTGAAAAGCCGCGTGTTATAAGGGCAGCTCAACACCCGTATGCGAATGCTTGCACTTCCGCGTCAGCGTATTCCTAATAATCCGGGGATTATTACCCACGCGGTCGCAAAGGTCCAGCGAGAGCTGGAGAAATCTTGGTTGGAAGCAGTGTCAGGGTATCCGATAGAGGTGCACGACAGCGGCGGCGGCGGCATAAATCAGCTGGATGCTGAGAGAGAGAGAGAGAGAGATAAGACGGGGACCGTACATTTTGCGCGAGATGCGTGCCGCGGACGGAGATTTTTGCATGTCGCGGAAGCGTCGACTCCAGGGGATGAGGATCAGCGTGGGATACGGAGGGAATGCGAAAAAATCGATGAACTCTTACCCTCGCTTCCTCGTTGCGCCTTTCCGGTTTCTCTTTCATAAATAATATTGTATATATACAAGTATTATCATTTGATAATTTCTCATTTTCAGTACATTAGAGAAAGAACAGTAGAGTGGATATATCAGTTGTACGCTCACATAAGTATTATTGCTTTATGAAGTATGCATCTGTATTTATGGGAATGATGAAGCGCCATCTGAATAAAAATTCTGCAAGTATTATTTGCAATAAATTCTGGGCTTATTAAAAAAAATTAATGATGTTATTTGTTGTATTAATTTATAAATAAATTTGAGGAATGCCCCAAAGGGAGGAAAATACGAATATATATAAATAGCCGAACATTTTAGCCGTTGTAATATATAGAAATAAAAAGCTTTTATTGTACAACGTACAACGGATTTTTATAATATTATTATTGAGGCGAGTAAATACGATTAAAGTGAGTTCTCCTTCGTGCGATGAATCTTAAAGAAAAATGCACGCAGATAAGGTCACGTAGTAAACGCACAAGTATCGATTTATCAAGTAAAAATGTAATTTTTAGTCATTTAAAAGGTACGTAACTACAACTGTATTATCAAATTTGCAATTGAGCATGTAGATGAGGAAAGAAATTGTGTGCGTAGTGCATAAGATTACAAGTCTTGAAAATTCTTATTACCGGCTACATGAAACTTCAACTAAGCTAAGAGATTAGAATTAAGATTTATTCAATCCTAGTCATTGTTTTATAATTGCGCGTAAAATTGAAGTTTACCATCTTCTTCTTTAAATCCAAACATTTATCGCGTTGGAAATCGTAGTCTTCTTCATTAGACTTGGTTATTAATTTCGAATGGATGCTAAATCTCTCAGATAACAGTTATTTTCGTACATAGGGCTCTTGAAAAATTGTATTAATACTGAGAAGGGGATGAGGCCCGTCGCGTCAATCATGCGATTGTTTAAGAAAAGAGAGAGAGAGAGATAGAGAGAGAGAAAAACAAAGAACTAAAGCGTTTAGGAATATAATAAAATTAAAAGAGATTCTTACAGCCTGAGATCATAACACGAGCATGGAATGATTTTTCCCGTAACTGATATTTTACTCTCGGCAATCGAAATAAAGAAAGCTAGAAGAATAATTACCTTGCATTACTTACACTTGTAAAACATAAGTGCGCTTATCGTGAAACAGAATCGGCGAGTCAAATTACTCAACGAAATTTAATCATCGCACGGATTTCTCCGGTGCAAAAAAGTACCATCGAGGCAGCCTCGCGACCCGTTGCGAAATTCAAATTAAGCGCACTCCGGTTTAATCGCGCGAGCGAGAGGAGGAAGGAGTCGATGCTCCGCTACGAACCCGCGAGCACTAATTAGTACCATTCGTAAAAATGCCAAAAACTAGTCGCAATAAACCGAAGATCCCGGCATGCGCGCCGACTGCCGATATAAAGTACCCCGGGCGCCCGGTAATGAGCGGGACGGCCGGCCGCTGCCACTTAGCGTCCACGGGGACAATAACCGCGGGGACCTTGTTATCCTCGCTTTTGGCATTATCGCCGCTTTTTTCCCACGGCCGGCTCTCGCCGCTCCCGCGAAATTCCCTTTTAAGAGCACGCGGATGAATCTTTCATACCCGCGCCGCGATCATAATTCTCCCGCCCCCCCTCCCATCCGCCGCTTTATAAGCGCAGGGTGAAATTGTTTTTAGAGGATCGCTGATTTACGAACCCCCGGCCTGGATCCGGCTGCTAATATGATTTTGAGGGGGCGGGGGGAGAGGTGGGGTGGCCTACCATTTATCTTGCTGCTTCTCGATTTCTTCGCGATATCGCCCAAGTTACTCTTCCGTTCAAATATGCATGGCCACGTGACGTTTACTCTTCGTTCCCTCTTAGTGGCTGTCGCAATCAGAGAGGATATGGAGGAGTTGAGTAAAGGATAAGAGTGATGATTGGGAAGGGCAACGTGAGCTTGGCGCGCAACCACTCGAATTATCCAAATGAATTCGACGGCTAGTTTTATTGATAAATTCATTGTACGAGACGATCCGCCGAGTTATAGAATAATTTACTATATTTATGTTAATTGTATTGAGCAGCCGCAACTAGAGCCTTTATATTGCAAATTAATGCTCCTGGTGATTTTGACATTGCCTCGAGGTTATAACTTTATGACCTATTATTCCTCTCCATCTAAAAATCCCATCACACCTAACTTTACGAAATGTTCGCTAGAGCACCGACTTAAATCCATGCTTTATATGTATTTTAAATGGCTAATACAGTTTTGATGACAGAACCAGACAAGTTGAAACATTTATGTTGGAAAGAAAATCTAAGAGTCAATTAAATTTTATTAAGCTTGAAAGATTTTTTTTCCCCCCCCTTTTTGAATCAGGCAACAGAAACGACTTTGAAGTAAAAGCAGGATTTTCTGAATAAGGAAAAAGCTAGTTTCGATAGAATAAAAGGAATGATTGCAAAGATAGTAAATAAGCGGTATGAAAATGTTTTTCTTAAACGTTTTCGTGTACACTAAGAAGTTGTATTAATTAATATTTTTTCCTTAGCTACCTCGAGTACCTTAACTTGTACTTAAAATAGTAATAATTCAACATGTAAATGCGCGATTCTTATTAAAAAAAAAATACATATATATATATATATATATATATATATATATATAGATACTTATTTTGCAATAAATTAACTGCTAGTTGAAATGATTTATTTTACCGTTGAAGTATAGTACATTCTTATTATATATATATATATATATATGTATGTACGTATGTAGGTATGCATGTATGCATGTGTGTATGTATGTGTGTATGTATGTAATGTGTATGTGTGTATGTTCGTTTCTATGTCTGCGACTATCTAAAGCTGCAGATGTTTTACGTAAACAAGGTATTTAGATTTGAAAAATGATTCATTGCAACATATAAAATCCATCCACGGCAAGATAAACGACTTCTATTAAATCATGATTTATTATACAATCTGAATCCAGAGAAGGTACATTTTCAGACCAAAAAAAAAGGTAAACGAAATTTTCTAACGTCGTTGGCTTTTATTATTCAAGTGCGCGACATCATAAGCATGCAACAATACAATTAAAAAATAGTAATAGGCAATAAACTTGCAATCTACTACAAATTAATAGGCCAAATAGCTTTAAATGTATCACGTTACATACAAAGTAGTGATTAAAACACGACAGTGCTTTCAGACTGAATTCCATTTTTCTCGCTGTTGAAAGGTCTTTTAGTTAAATATTAAAGATTGTTTTGCGGAAACACTGTGTATGATAAATAAAATCGAGTGTATTATAACGCATTCTTTTTTCCTTTTCTGATAATGTTTGTGCTTTATACATTGAACGAAAAATATTCTTGATAGTGTACATAACAATTCTCAGCTCTTACGATATTCAAGATAACGAAGCCATGATAATCATCGAATACGAACTTTTAATTTGCTAACTTTAAATAGGCTAGCTTCCATTATAATATATTATAAAAGGAAATATAATTTTTCAAGCCAAAAATGCACCAACGAGCCATTATTATCACAATACAAATATATATATAAGCAATAAAAATTACTACTATTCATTCAATTTATATATAAAATTATTATATAAAATATTTAATATATAAAATATCTTTATATATTAATATTTAAAATGTGTTATATCTAAGTTTTAATATATAAAAATGTGCGCATACTCATACTTGGAAAGAAATAAAACAACTAGAATATACAGAAAATTAAAAATACTATCTATTTTATAATGGATAGAGCTTTAAATTGTTTATAGTTTATAGAATGTGCTAAGGCCATGGAAATGAGAAGTTTCAAAATTCAGAATATGCTCAATAATCTGATAGCATACAAACAATTTGCACTATTATAATATTTATTATAAATTTATTTCGTGCACAAGTGAATTTATATACGAATTTATGCGCGCGCGCGCGTGCGTTTATTGCCCTAGATTAAGAATAATCAATTAAAGGCCAGAAACAAATTACTTGATTGTACATGTAAAACGAGCACAAAGGTATGAATGCTTTCTTGACGTACTATACGTAATTATTTCAATTAATAATACTGCAACTTAAGAAAATAGTCGGGTACTTGTTCCACCAAATTAGTCGCTGACTCGTGTACTATTCACCGCGAACTTTCGTTTCACGAAAGGAAGAATAACATAAAAGATTGTATAAACGTTCGATCGACTAATGAGATGTGCAATATGGACTAATTAATTGCACTGATCGGCACGAAGCTAATCTACTGGCCTTCATTACTTCGAGGAAAATCGCCCCGGCGCATTCTTCCTTGACTTTGACACTTTTTCCCTCTCGCGGAATGTCTTTTATGGCCTTTGTCACAGGAGAGGTGTCAAGTGCTTCTCAACGCCATAATTCCAATGCTTGGTCTTGGCCATTTTCCATTCGCGAGCCGCAGTTTCCGGAATCGCAGGATTAGTTATCGATTGAACGGCGAAACGTGCTCGATTTTTGCACGAACCTACAGATTGTTCTCGTTTAAATTTAAACTTTTTGTCCCTTAACAAATCACGAGCAACAATTTTTAACACCCAGGTCTTCAATTACTCCCGAGGCTAATTTATTGCGCCTTCATCTGTCTCATCATCGGCACAGCAATGTTTAATAAATATGTAACAGGAAATTCGTTTGATAAATGAAATTTAAAATCGCGAATAAACACAGTTATACGTGGCACATAGTGATTATCTAAATTTTACACGCGAATTAAATATCATCGCACAAATAATTTATTCAAAAAAGTGCATAAAGTATAGAACCCCATCGTACTTTATTACGTTGGCGTGCACTTTAGTACGGATGAGGTGAGATTTTAACGTTGTAGTGTTCTTTACGAGCAGAAATATTCCATTCGATCTGCGCACGTGTGTACGCGCATGTAATATTGTGTGAAAAGTGATTAAATTCTTCAAAGCTTATACCAAAATGAGAATAACGAACCCACGTTCTCTAAAAATTATCCTCTTTAATATTTATTTAATGGATTCGGTCATTCACTATTTAAATTTTCCTACGCTTGCGCATAATTATTTTTTATTCAAATTAATTGAAATAACTGTAAATTATACAGAAAAGGATTCGCTAATATTTATAAGTTTGCAATTAAGTAATGATTGAGGAATATTAAAAATAAATCGAGGCAATCGAAGGACGTGATTATTATGTGTTAAATAATCTAAAATCAGTGCATAAAAGATATCGTATCCCTAGTATTATTTATTATTATTATGTGAAATTATTGCAAACGCAATATAAATTAAATTAGCCGAGTGCTTATTAATTTGAAATATGAAGTTGCTTTTAAATTCACACTTAACTTCAAGCTAATGCTACATAACATTTACTATAATTTTTAGAATAAACTCGAACTCTAGTAAACCCCGAGATGATAACACCTAATGTTTTCAGTTTTGGAGGGTCGATCGCCTTGGTACCCCATCCCCTATTTTCAATGTAATGTCACGTTACGATTAATTACTGGCCCAAATCCTTTGACCAAAACCGCGTATTTAATCACGGCGATGTCTCCTTTCGATAATAAAATCTTGGCTGAGCAAAGTCGATCGATTGAAATTTCACCTTTCACCTCGTATTAAAGGTACAATCTATTCACGCATCAGCGAAACACTGACAATTATAAAAGCATTCCATTCTAATCCTCTCTCTCTCTCTCTCTCTCTCTCTCCGTCTCTCATTAGCCTCGAAGTGACCCAATAATCGAGTGCCCGTAACTGACAAAGTTGCAAACGAAGCGCACACGAGCGTCGCGTGTATCACTATTGAAGGATCGCGGCCCTCTTCCGCTACTGACCTTGAACCCCTTGACCGGTGAAGGGACAGGGAGCAACGCACATGCGAGGCGCTGGATGTAATCCCCGGAATTCTCATTCTCTCCTCTAATGGATATTCTTGTCCGAATTCTCGTCGATATTGCTTATGGTTCTTTAGAGGAAGTATATGTTGCCGATAGATGTATTGGTGATATTCGTAACAAGTGGGTATTTGGTTATTGTTGGATGATTGTGAGTTAATAAGGGGAATGTAAAATTGGATTATGAAATTTCCTTTGAATGAGAATAAAAAATAATAATAGAATTAAAATAAATATGCTTTTCATTTATTATTTAATTAGTTTCGTCAGTTAATTAATTGACGGTGTTGATTAATTAATGTCATGTGTTATTAATAGTATGTATTCATAAAGCCTGCCTTGATAAATTCAAGTGCTTTCTCATAAAAACTACTCTAAGCAATTAATAATTAATCAAACTTTTGTAATTACAACAGTAATTTAGAAACATAATTTTTACCATTTTTGTTTTGTTTTGTTTTGTTTTTTCCTATTCTTGTTATAATAAATATAACTTTTAATAAATAATTTAATAGTAATTGATATTTCATAAATAATTCGATGACATTTAATGTTTGGCGAATAATTTAATGCTATTAGATGTTCGATAAATTCGAATTTACATGCTAATGTGAAGTATTGGCGAGGCATTAAAAGCATAGAAATGGGTATTAAAAGCAGAGGGGCGGATAGCGATTAGAAACATTAAAACTCTTAATATCGATACCACGTGGCGATGGTATCAACGTTGCCAAATCTCATTATTACATTAAAAAGAGTGCATGTAAACAGAGCAAGCCCAGGATCCATCATCAGCACAGGCAGCCAGTACTTTGTTAAAAAGGCCAAAGCCAATGGACTAAGCAAGGCCTCAACATCAACGCTGGAATACTGAATTTAAGCATTAAAGATAATCAAGTGGGGCGAAGTCTGTATGCCAAGAGCAGGCACTTTAATCGTGTTACTAACCGTTTGAAAGCCTACGTTCGACAAGAGGTGCCGACAAGTGTGTGCTCGCCACTCGTAATATTGGGGCCGAAGGAGGCCTGGGCATATTATCTACAACGATGCCTCTTACTAAAGTTTTCTCGGCGATTTTCCAAACCGAGCATGGGAACCGCCGAATGGGAACTGAAATTTATCGGAGCTTAGGCAGCGCTGAGGTGTCGGCTACGTCGCTTTGGTCTGCCAAGTCTTACAGCCGTTATTGTCGCCGGGAATTGCTTTATCGACCCCCAAGATAACCCCCTTTCATCATTGCATCTCACTAAAAAGTCATTTGCGAGCGTGAATTATCCGTAATTCTAGCTTATTTACACAAAGCTGGGAAAAGTTGGCGAAAGAGCTCTGGCCTCGCAACTGCCGCTTACGAAGAATACTCGATACACTCATCTATCTCACTCGCCTGTGCGCACCGATGTTTAAAATATTGAAATATCTTGGCGAGAAAAGGTCGTAAGAGTCGACGGGAAACGGATATCTAGACACTGCGCAAGACTGTATTTTTCCAGCTGGGCTCGTACGTTCTCGCCATTTGACGCGCAAAACAGCAAAAAAAGTTAAAAACAAACTGGTAAGTCGAGTGCGCCGCTGGCATTAGGCCGTAAAAGGTAGGGATATGCAGGTGCTGGATTAATTGGACGATCGCTTGATTAATTATGAGAGCGAGGGTCGCTGAAAAGTATGTGTGCCTCAAGTATGTGCCACGACCCAAAGTTCTATTGGCAATGTTTTCGAGGCTTACCAGTTGGTCTACCAATTCGAGGTTGCATTTGGTTCAGCCAGTGCGGCATGATTTATGGTAAAATAAATGCACGAACATAGTAATATAATACGTAATTTGGACTTTCAATTTAAAGTGATCGATGAATTGCAATACGATTACAATTGTGATTGGTACGTGCGACCTGTAACCTGTCTGGCATAGTTTTTCTTTAGAGTACATTTAGAGTATATTTGCTCGAATTATTCGTTCACTTCTCATCTGGAAATTTAAGATTTCTATTCTATTTGCAAAATAACATATTATTGCAATGTCATAATATCCCGATCGAATTATTTATATTTATTTATTGAAAAAACAAAAAAAAAATACCTAACAATTCTTTGTGCAAATTTCAATGATAAGGGAACAGAATTACAGATGGATACTTTGTTAAGACTACTTTGTTAATAAAATTCTAATTAAAATAACATAACACTATAGATTTATATTTCCTCTTAAAATTTTAACAATATTAATTAAAGTCATTTGGAAATCATTTGTAATTAATACGTCCTTTGTTCGGGATAGAGTGTGCGATTTTTAAATTTAAATTTAAATTCGAAATACGTAAACATTAGCTACACATTATGTGATATATGACAAATGATTTCATGATGAATGGTGAATGAATTTATAAAATACGAAAACCGCGAAGGTAATTCATTTTATATTATAGCAGCGTCTAATTTTTATTTGTAATAGAATGTTATAATGTGATGATGATATTGCTATTCTATAACAATTTTTAAAGTTTAGATGAAGAAAATGCTCGTAATTTACCATCTGTTTCCTTATTTATCGAACGATCCAGCCAATAATATTATCTACATTTTCGAATAATTAAGTTGATAAAACAGCATGTTATCTAGTCTTTATTGATCTTTAAATTGTTGGTATTTTTCGCGCTACTAATTCACGAATCACCAACGAAAGGGATGAAATCGATGCGTACTAAAAGAAAATATGTAACGATAAACATATATATGACAGGTAAAAATTATGTATAAGGAAAAGTTAAATAAATATTGTCGAACAGTAAAAAAGAGTAAAAAAGAAGAAACTAGTGGAGTTAAAGTTAAGAAATTAAATCGATTCAGGAGTTGCAAATTAATTAGCTCGCCCTCCTACAACTACAATTATAATAAAAAGACATTTACCTAGTGAATTTTATGACGAGATTTTTGCTTTGCTTTTTTAATTTAACACATAATACATTGTTGGTTTTGCCGTTAAAATTCGCTATCGACTTGATCAATGCTCGCAATAATGAGCTCGTTCATGCGCTTTTAATTGACATCGATGGAATAAGACTGAAGCTTAAAGTTTGTCTATTAAAGTTTTATCCAACAAAAAATACAACTTATTAGCATACTGCACATTGGAATGGACGTTGTTAGGTTTATCTAATTTAATTTAACGGCGATGAATTTTTACAGTGGAGTGGAGTGCAAAATGTTGGCCATAGAGGGGAATTGAGGACAGAGATGCGCAGCATCTGGGAGAAAAATGGAATAATTCGCGTCTTAAAATTAATCCTGCCGAGGTCCGCATTAGAGCAAGCCACTGATTCCCCATTAAAAATTGTCTAATAGGGAAAAATTAAGTTAAGCTCCGTATTTATACTTTGTAAATCGCCAGCAAATGTATCGAGCTAATTTGTGCAATGGAATAAAAAGCGAGGCCGTAAAATTTACGAGCGCGTTAAAATTTACAGAAAATAAAGGAGAATATTATAAAATATAATTCGCTCGTCGTACGACCGGAGGGAGAAGCGTCGTCCCGTTACGTTATGGCATTTACGTGACCCAAAAGCATCCGATTAAATTGTATTCCCAGATAATGGCAGGCCATCAGCGCCTCAAGATCGGCGACGCCTATGGTGTTGTTCAAGGTTAAATACGCGATTATCAATGGGGCGACTCGTGCATGTGGCGCATTAAAAAGGAGTCTATCGGGGGGCGGTTCGAGTGCGCATTCGGCCTGCCTGCAATCACGCGAATAAGTGCATTATTTATGGCAATTGCAATTTCTCTTATTCTCCCGGCCCTTTTCCCCCTGGCTTTTCGCCCACCTCATCATTCTTATCTCGCTTTAAAAACGCGGAGGGACGGACCCTCGCCTCCTGCCACGTCCGCGATCCATTATTAAATTCATATTTATTAATGAGCGCTGACTTATTGTATAAATCCCGTACACTGTACGCGCACTTTGTACAATATTTTTAGCGATAGCGGGGAATAACACGTCTCTCGTCCTCCCTATCGGTGTCAATAGATCTTTGGGGCGAGACCGAAGAAGCATCATTGACGCTTCTTAGGCCGGCGAATGGCCTTTAATTGGAATGGGAATTATTTTTATCGCGGAGCTTCATTTGGCTCGAAGCCTCTCAGTGTATAACGATATACTTCGTAGCCCTCCCCTCTCTTTCTCTTATTTATTTTCCATTTGGATTCGAAGATCCTACCCACCTCAGATCCTCTCTCATCAATAACCCGAGCGATCAGCTTTTCGTCCTTACAGCCTTCGTTATGCGCCTCGCCCCAATCATTTATAATAACTCGTGTATTATATAATCGTAATAATTTAATTTGCAATAACTTAATTGTTTTAATTGTTTTGTTGAGCGATCTAATGTATATTAAATGCACGAGGATCCTTATCGACGCATCTCGCCACTGCGCTTCTAATTACGTACTATGTTTTCTCATATTGATTAATACTACGGAGCATCGGATAAACGTATCTTCTAATGGCTGGGATTAAAAATTTTCACTCGTTGCCGCTCTTCCGCGCATTCATGCGCCTTCTTCCTTACGTAATCGCGCGGAAAAAGACGTACAAGCTTACCTTTTTATAATTAAATGCAAGCAAATTATTTGTTGTCAGGCTCATTGCTCCATGAGCACGCGAGCGAGTAAAATGTGTGGATAATTGTGGGGCTTAAACATCGAAAAGTCGCCCGTTATTAAAGCCTGCAATTTATACGTTAATTTTGCAACAATGTTACGGCAAATCATTATTTTATTAAACTAATAGACATTAACGCCGTTCATTTGGGCATTCTGCTTTCTTCGTTCTTTTATTTTCATTTTTTTTTTTTCATCAAGCATTAATGATACGCGCGATTAGTCGTATGCATATTTACCTTCCAGCCTAGCTAAATTGCAATTAGTTTATCAATGTTTTCTTCTGCTTTATGCTTGCATTATGTATATTACATTATAAGCAGTACGAGAGACTAGCACCAACATCAAATGAAGCTTGCATTTAAGTTGGAAGGAGACTAATTTGATGCGTTGTATCATGGCACATCATTCCGATAGCCTTATTATGTATGTAGATCCATAAGATAATAGTTCTGATATTCTTAACATAAGTGTATTACAAGTGTTAGCGGTACATGAGATTATATAAGAAAATATACCATTCGTTTGTTTTTAGAAGAGTGGGATTTTCATTTATTATATTATTAAATTTCATCGCCATCTCACATCAAATTATGTAATTGTTAAAGATTTAGCTTAATTTTGTTTGCATGCTGTTATCGTAACATTTACGTATGCCATTGGTATAGTTAAAAAATTAATAAAACTACTTGTGTGAAAAAGAGTAAAATTCAAAAAAAAAAATTACCTTTTTATTTTCCTGTAATATATTAATTAGTAAAATGTTAACATATACAGTTTTAATTCAAAATACAGGCGTAAACTCACATAATTACATAATAATTATTCAATTTGTTAGGCATGATTTATTACAATATGATTTTAGTTATTTTTATTATTATTTTAGAAAATAGGTTAATACCGAACATGTATCTTTTAAATTCTTGTATTAACGAATGGAAAGGGTGATTTAGCGTTAAAATAATGAAGATATTTCAGAATAGTATTAAACATATTAAAATAATAGCCTATGATAAGTAATGTCATTTATTGATTGGAACTCAATTTCTCTTAATTAAAGTTAAATACACAGAGCTATTTGGTTATGGTGGTACGTTATCCTGGTACTTTTATATTAATCGCTTAAATTTAATTAAAGCAATGCTGGTTCAATAGCCCGTGACCGCAATAAGAACGAGCGTTTTATTTAGAATCCTATAAGACCGACCACCGCAAAGCAATTTAGTTCTCATATTTTTGTTAAAGTCTATAAGTGCAATAAAACATTCCAATTGACGATCAATAATATTGTTCTAAATAAATAAAAAACTTCCCTTAAAAATTTCCTTCGAATTCAAATATGCTAATATGTGCTTATCATCTTAGTTAGCCTATATTTATTTGTATTAAAATTATTATTCTACATAAACAAATGATTAAATGTTTTATAATTATAAACGAGACACGCGAAGAAAAAATAGTTTATCCGATTTCCAACATTTTTTGCAATAGATTTTTTATTAATAATTCTTTATTGATAGTATCGTATCTTTGATCTTTGAATTATGTACAACATTTTTCTCATATGATTTCTTTATACTCTCTCGTGAATCAACTCACACGTGTTACAATCATTTCGTAAACTAAATATGAACACGTTTATTTACTTTTGATTATTCGCCGCTGTTGACCACCAGTTTTCAATATTCATTAATATTAATAATAATTTTCAACTAAACTGAAACGATAATTTAACACGTCATTTGTTTCACTATAAAACATTTTTTTCCCTAATCAAAATAAATAAAATATATTGCAAAATAATTACTAAAATTATTGGCAAATGAAGATATAACAAATTAAAAATGGAGAGTAATTTTTAAAAAAAAAATGTCTAAAAATGATCACTAGTTAATTGACCGATAGATTTCATAAAATTATCCAATAATAAGCTTTTACAATGACATGTAAAAGCTTATTATTCATATTATAGACACAATATATATAAGAAAGTTTTTTTTTATTTTTGTAATTAATGTCTTGGATGTTTGCAACCATTCAGAATGCCGTCCTTCCATCCCTTTCCCAAATAAATGAAAAAGGTGAACGATCATCGATGACTAACCTCTTAGACTAGGGCTAAGATGTTAGTCCTCCTCACGCTCAGGAAGAACAGCTCCATCTCCTCATCATGGGTGCATCGACTCCTACTTTGGGTAGAAAGTCTGTGAAGATATACTACAGAAATGATCCTGTGAAGTATGATCTTAGTTTTGTAGGGCTGGCGAGCCGTTATATCACGAGGCGAGGTGCGATATTCGTTCGCGGTTAGATGGTCGCCACCTGGCGGTGAAGCGAGGGAACCGTGAACTCGCGTCGCGACTTGGAGGGGAAAGTGTAGACGGAAACTGAAAAACCGGAGACAGGCTCGACGTGACGATAGCTACGCCATCGACGTCCCCTACACCTATGTCACGTGCCTCCCCCCCCGTGTGTACAAATAGCTATGCACGCGTGTGTGTGTTGATAAACGTGGGTAAGATGTAGCTTGTATTATGTAAGTGAACTGCTTCAGCGTAGAACAGAGTGAGGTCTTGACTTGGACTACGTAATGCTTTGCACGAAATGACGTCGAGTCACGTGTATTTCAATTTTCAATATTCCACGATGTTTCCCGATATATCAGCTATTTATGTTTTAATAGATTTTTCGCTTTAATTTAATTAAAATTTCGATTTATCATAATTAAAGTAATTTGCCGATTTATCCGTTTCTTCTATTTATCTGGACTGCAATGCAAAAGTTCATGTTATTTGCAATTTTTAATTGTATTACTTATTTTAAGGTTCTTTAAAAAAAAAAAAAATAGTTTAATGTATTTATAAATTTCGATGTGAAAACAAAAGTTTTGTTATTCCACTTTTTACATGCAAAGTACGTTTGCGTACTTAGATACATTACGTAAATAATACTCGACATTAAGTATTTATGTATATGTATATTGTACATATAAAAATGTACACACATTAAAATATAATGCAAATCCTAGAAATATACGTTGAACATTAAAATATGCAGTTTAATTGAACGTTTTAAAGATTGTATAAACATTTAAATATATAGGAACTTCAGACTAAATTTAAAAGATATTTTCTTTTTTTATACAATTTTCCGTGTTCTTCGATTCTTGTACAATATATAAGGAAATTATTATTCCACGGAGCTATTATTCGTTGACTAATTAACTATTTATTCAATATTTTACGTATTTATTTATTATTATTTTTATTTCGGTTATTTTTAATTATGCATCTGTCCAGATATTACGATGATCTATGGAGTGCAGAAAAAATAGTTTATTATAAGACACAAAAAGAAAGGAAAATTCGCATCTGTAAGGATTTTTGTAATTTGAAGTGTTTTATATATAATTACTTAATAAGTTCGATATTTTATTTTTTACCTGAAAATTTTAAAAATCAACGTTTTTAACTGATTTTTAACATTAATATTAATTTATAATAATAATTGTATACGTATAGCTTAATAATAATTATTAGTTGAATAAAGAATAATTATTAGGCTGATTAATAATAACTTTATTATACTACGTCATATACTGTATTATTCGAATAAAAAGATTGAAAATTAAATAATTTCAGATTTTTATTATGATCGGCTAAGTTGCTCAATTCTATTTATAAAATAATTATACTTATGTATACGTATCCATTGATTTTCAAATATTTCATGGAAATTGGAATTTACGTATTACTCGAATAAAAATAATCAATGTTTCTTGAAAAAATTTATTTCTGTACGGACGTCTTTTTTTTTCAAATGTCTGCGCTTTAATATTGAAAATGTTTATCCTATAAATCTTTATCATTGTCATGAAATATTTTCTCTGCAATACGATTTTCTATGGGTTTTCGTGCAAGATTATGGAGTACCGAACCTCATTTACCTTCTATTTTTTGGAATATCAACAAGCCATTGTTAAGTCATTGGAAATGATTAAATCGACTATGCTTGGCGTATCGGAAGGGAAAAAAATATTCCATATAGTGATGAAGGATAGGAGACGATTATTAGAGAAAAAGAGGAAAAAATGACCTGTTTATGTTGCAATTAATTTTTATTTTCCTTTAGCTTAAGGTAATTGATATTAAATTCCTTTAGTTGCTGAAATTGCATAAATTCTGATAATAATAATATCCACTTATGGTATTTCTTCATTCTGCGAACAAAACTCTTTTTTAAGAACTTCAGAATAGTTATTGCAATATATCCTGATCACTTTCAGGACATCTCACTTATTGTAATATCTCGTTGTATTGATAAATGAACGCCCTCTTCTCCTCAATAGTTCTCCTCATCTACACGTTTATCATTTTCTTTCCTATCCATCAGACCAATCCACTTACCTCGAGCAGCTACTCATATTATTATGAATTTATACCCGATATGCTCTATAAATATGTTTGCATAGTACTAATCGAGCGTTAAATTAAATCTAAGTAGCTGCATTATAGAGATATATTAGAGCTATATTAGAGCGGCATTGCGCCGCTCGCTTACAATTCATTTCAAACGAATAAATTAGCGCTCGCTGAAACATTCGTTGGCAACAGCTGGATTACTTTAAAGGCAGACTACGCCTTGATTGACAACGCTGAAACGTAGTAATTAATTTTTACGAATTTACATGGCCAATCGCTCGATCACCTTTGAATATAACATGTTCCTCGAGCAGGCCAACAGACAGACAGAATACGCAGGCGCTGCTACCCTGTATGCCACACTGTATGCCTGCCGCAACTGTGGTTGTGTGTGCGGAGCAAGTGGTTTCGCGGAAAAATTCTGCTATCAAATGTGCCGCCAAGATCACTGGCCCATTAAGCTAGTGAACAAATGGCCTCGGAGGGCTCGGCTATTTAGCTCGAAGGTAGAAGGCGTAGGGAGGGGCAGGGGAGGGTTTAATAAGTAGTCGGTCGCCATGAGAAATGACGAAGCGTCGTCAAGCGTTCGAGTCCGTCATGCATATACGTGTATTTAAGAAGGGGACGATCTCTCATTTATCACTGTCTCGAAATGTACAAAATGTCCGCACTGGCGAACAGTCGATCAAGTGGCATCGTCTTATTCGCTTATCCGTTTGTTTATTTGGGAAAAGAAAACCGGTGAGCAGTAACATCGCCCTCGCGTATATATTTCGCTCGAGCTTATAATTGGAGCTTGAAGAAAGTTTTGCACGTGAAGTTGTATCGATAATTTAGACGCGAAAGCCATGTGCATCGACAGTCGCAACGATTAGTCATCCCATTGTTTTTGAATCGAGTCTCTTATTTTGTCGTCTTGCAAAATAATTGTGCATTCGTTAAATTCACTTTGTACAAACTTCTACGTTTCTAACTAGGTATGATTCTAAATAAATAACAAGAAAAAAAAAAAAAGAAAGAGAAAAAAGAACTGTATGTAGTGCTCGGTTATTTAGGCATGCAAATCAAGTTCCAATTGTAATTCATATTACATTGATATCTTTATCTGTTTGCTGCTTTAGTACTAAAAAAAGAAAAAGAAAAGGAATTTATATCATAATACAACAATTCAATTTGGTCGCAGTCTGGTGTGTATAACCTAAGAATATATACAGTTAGAATCTCTGTATAATCGATCAAAGTCGGGAATTTTCCGAATAATAATACGTGTTTATCCGTTTTCAGTGTAATTCTAGTAATTTGAAACCTACCTACGGCTATTAAGTGCCGAGTGTATGCATTTGGTACACATACGCTCGCGTTATGGTTTATAGGCAAGTCTTTGATAGCAGATGCAACGAATGTGATTTGCCGCATTAAAGGTCGATGTTTGATATGCCAGAACATTGGGAAAATTTTTCGCTATAGCAGCTCAAGTCCAGAAGTGCAGTATAATGTTTTTAATCGGCTTGGATAATCTTTATACCACGATTTATCAACGAATATAACGAGTAAATAAAAATTTATGCCACAACGATCCACGCGGTAAAAATTTAATCAAAATGAAATCAAATTTAATTCAATGTTTAATTAGAGGTTTTAATGCGGCACGCACGTCTACTGCTACGTAATAAAAAAGAGTAGCCATTTGGATTTAATTAGTACGTGTAATCCCGAGTTTTGAAACATTTTACGCACTTAAAGCCAAACGAAAGTGAAGACAAGAGCAAAAAAAAAACCAATTTATTTATGGTTATCGTAATAAACAATTCATTTTAATCCGGAGATGATAAACCCGCACGAGTTTATATACAAGAATTATGAAAATGAGCTGGTTAGAACTTTTTCAAATGCAAATTCCGCCCATAAAAAAGATTGGGTACAAATACTTGAATTCACAGTACATTGAGACGATGCTTTAACATATAAAGTACACTTGCCAGAATGTTAAAAAGCTCCTTTGCTTACTACAAAATACCTTGCAAATGTAATGTTAGCGGTAATGCATTCATCGCATTAGGGGGGAAAAAGTTTTGAGCGCCTTGGATCAAAAGAATTTTACGCGAGGGGCGCAATTCAATCACAATTCACAAATTCTCACGGATTTGCCTGCATTTTTCAAGCGTGCAAGCCTTTCGGACACGTGCATGCGTATGCAGATTTGGCGGACAGGGAAGCCAACCTTACGAAATCACGGACGATAGTCGGTGTGTTTCACATGCAAATAACCCGATCACTCCTTCGTCAAGTCGAGCGAACCCATACAACACTCGCTCCATCTTTCCCTATCGCTTTCCCTATCCCTGTCTATTCTTTCCATTTCAATCCAACTCTCTTTCCAAACGCTTTTCACAATTCATTTTTAGATTCATTTTTACAATGAAAATCTTTTACAATTATTATCGCCCTCATTCATTTGCATTCTCAGAGCGATTATACCAAGCGGTTATACCAGTTCACATTGTTTCTGCGTGTTGTACACCTTAGTTCAACACTTTACGTTAGATATGAATTTACTCATTATAGTATTATAGGAAGCAAAATAACCCGTTTGTTCTGTTTCACTTGCTCATGTACACTGGCCATTATTACATCATTAAATGAGTTTGAATTTACAAATTTCTGTAATTGTCACATTCTGTGAATATGCGAATTTGACTCTTAGGTATTTATGTATTACGAATGGGCCGAGGATGTTCGAAAATTGACGTGCAGCCGTTACAGTCAAGTGAAAATGATTTTTGTCTGCACCGTTTGCAACATACACTTGCATTGCAAAACAGATTGTCAAAGTCGAGCGTCATAAAGTATCCGACACTTAAAACATCGGCGGCAATAAGCAAAGACACGATCGGCAGGCATTACTCATTAAATCCGAACGCGGCAAAGATTTGCCTACTTCCTCCATTTCTTCCTTGGTTTGTCTCGCAGGCGTATGTCGTCCCGGGGGCGCTCGGGGTTTCGAAAAGCCTTTGACATCGTCACGTCGAGCACGCCTTGGTTGACATGCGCGCAGACGGCCAAGATAATCGCGCGCGAGTTCGCGCAATCGACGTGTGCCCGCGAGCCCTGAAGAAATCCCTCGCGACTCGGCGGATTTCGTCGACGTCGGGAGATCCCGATCTATAAATATTGGCGGCGCGAGTCACTCTCGCTTTTTTCGGGGGAGCGATACTTTCGCGTGACGAAATTACAGTGACGAGAATCCAGTATTGCATCGTGATTTCAAAAGAATTTCCCCTCCATTGGAAGCGAAAAGTTGAAGATTTTCCATTTGGAGTGATCCAATGTCGTTTATCCAATAAGATTTATCCGTGTGGCGAGCGAGAGCATTTTTCTCTCGTTCTCCGACTGAACTCGATAAATAATGTTGAAGCACGAGGAGAGGATGTGCGCTGTGTTAAAAGTGTTGCGTCAATGTACCTGAGCCCGCACTTCTCTATATCGAGCGGGTACAATGAATGAAATTTTAAATTTAATTACAAATTGATTAATTTGACGAGGGGTGAAGCGAATTGGTAAAGTATAACGACTAGATGGCAAGCTAAGCGTCGAGGCAACACTTAATGACGTAACTTATTTCAATTTACATGTCAGTTCGATCTATCAATTATGTTTCGCCTTCAATTCGCGTGCTCAATGAAAATAAAATTATTCAAATGTCACGTGCATACTTATTGGCGTAATGTCCATCTCACTTAATATTCAAATGTTCTTTATGAAATTGGCAAAAAGTAACGTTAACGCTCGGACTAGACAAGTTGGTTTTGGATTTTTTGCCTCTAGTGATGGCCCATCCGCGAACACCTGTCATCGTGAGAATTGAAAATATAAAATCTCGACTTTATAACGATTGCAGTGCAATGGAAAGCTATTGCTTAAGAGCCCCAAATCTTAATCGAAAGCTATTTAAAGCTGCACAATACATTCCCAAAAGGCTCGAGTAGCCTGTGCGTGAAGGGAATAATTGCAGTGGACAATGCTACAGAGTGCACAACTGGCACAACTCGAAGCGTAGTTGCGTGCATTTATAGGATTGGAGTTTGGCATAAAGAATTTAAAACCTTGACATTATAAGACAGCGAGGACTTGTATATTAATAAATTAATAATTCTTGGGCTCTCGGATTTCACGGTGAGGCCGACATTTATTACCTTTCGGAATATTTCTGCAAGATTGCCCGTAAAAATAATTTAACTTTCCCCCTACTCGAGACTCGCGGCCGCTCCCAAAAATTTATCACGCACGAAGATCTTCGGGAATCAGATCCGTTATCGGGATGCTCCTGGAAAGCCTATGAGAGCCGTACAATGTAATATTCAACGCCCCGAGTCGAATGAGAAGGTGGCGTCGTCGGCCGGCATATTTCGGGACCGCGAGGAGCCCGAGATCCCCCTTCATTAATAAGATGGCCACCTCGAGGCATTGCCACCCTTTGATAAAGAAAGGACCGCGATGCGGCTGCGCACTCTGCGTACCAACAATGTATAACTCAATCGCCTCTCGCCTACACCAGCGCTAATTGTATAAAGAGCGGGGCCCACGCCTCTTATGCAAATCCAGGTTAATTAAAATCAGGCCTGCCGCTCGATATCCCCACCAGCTCTTATCTCTTATGAGATTTTGCTCGTGAATGCGCTTGCTGCTCCCTTTTTACGAGCAATGAACTTTGAAATCCTGTCGATCGCTGTAAGCGCTGCTTAAATTTACATGGTAGTCGAGTGCGCGCGTGCGAGCTGGTAATAATTTCGCCCGCGGATGTTTCCTCGCTTAATAAAGTCGTGAAGATTTCACGGAGATCGGACTCGTGCTCACCAAGGATAAAGGCGAAAAAGTGGACTAGTAATGGTAGAATCACCGACGCCCCTCCATTCCACGATCCTCTCCATTAATATTGAATTTATGGATTAGCAATGCCGAATTTATTTAAAGTTAAAACTTCTCGTTGCATTTAATTAAATCTAGGATTTCATATGGAGTGTTGCTGGTGTGTAGGAGCTCGTATGCTCGGGGCCTCCTTTAAAGACCGAGAAGTCAGGCTATTTAATGCTCAATCTAGTTCCGCATTTCGTATCAATTTTCATGCGGCCGATCGAAAAAATTCAACCCAAACTCACGCGTCATTTATATTACAGAAAATAATTGTACCTTACTAGTTAGCCTCGATTTTATCGATTAATTAAATGAATTAGTATTTTGCATAATAATCATCCGACTAGAGCGAATGAGCGTGTGCGCGCGTGTGCGTGTGTGCGTGTGCGTGTGTGCGTGTGCGGGCGCGTGAGAGAGAGAGAGAGTCGAGTTGAATATCGTCAATCTTCCCTTTAAAAATTCGCCCACATGAATATTATTAACACGGGATTTTTTATTCGCTTAAAAACTTACTACACCCGTCCGTCCATTCGATAATTTGCATAGGCAAGTAGCAGTTTAAGTAAATTACAAGGCCATACTTTGAAATTTCGTCCTCTCCAAATCACCATTTCCACGATAAATACTACTTTTTATAGGGTCGTTAAGATCCCAGGAAAATTGTAAAACATTCCGACACTATAGAATTAACTGGAAGCTGTGAAAAATGAAGGCCGCTTATTAGCAGGGCGCAGGAGACGAATTTAAGCATCGAAATGGATGTATCGATCGCGATCGCGCGCCAGTCAATTAAGAAGCGGCCTCGAGGTATCCCCGGCTATTCTCTCTGGGGCCGCAACGTCGGCGAAAGATGCCTTGATGCACCCGCCCGGAGTAACCCGGCGACATCGCCGATAAATCGCCGACCACGAACTATTCCATTACAAAGGCCAGTGCCGCACATTCCGCCTACGCGCCCCGATCGATGGATATTCCCCTCGCGACTGCATTCATGCGCCTATAAATACGCCGAGTGTTTTATTACATGGGCGTGGGGTGGGGTGGTGGCAGGGGGGTGGGCATATCGCGGATATTTCCCGATGCGCGGAGACCCGGAGGAGGAGATGCCCGGATAAGCGGCCCTCGTGCGACGTCACTCCGCCGAGATGATCCCGCTCGATTAGGATCTTTAATTTATAAGCGCACGCGGGGGATGAGGAAGTCGCCTGGGCTGGTAACGTTTCCCTTGTCCGTGGGCCGCATCTTTTCCTGGGGCCGTCCCCTCGGTGAGGTCGCTCGGAAAAGCGGCCTCGCAAGCATAAGCGTTGAGAAAGAATCGCGAAGGACACGATTGGCGAGTGGTCGCACGCTGCGCTCGGAAAGGGCGAGTACAAATTTTTGTTCCTTTTTTCTTTTTTTTGTTGCTTTTGTTTTTGCGTGGCCGGGGGCCTGCCTTATGCATGAGGGTATTTAAAGGGATTTTCCGAAGCACACGAGCGACGAGATCTCGAAGGAGATGCGTGATGGTGAGCTCGGATGGATAGTTGGGTAAATAGATCGAGAGGGAATGAAACTGCAGCGGAGTGGAGCTCATCCATCTCGGTGTGCTCGGACGTTTTGGCGATTGTCCCGACAGAGTTCCCTCTGAATAATGTACCTGTGCGCCGAGAGGCAAAAACCGCGAGACAACCGCGAGAGTGTCTTGCCAAGTGAGGGGCGGAGGAGGTGGAGGAGCAGGAGGAGGAAGGAGGAGGTGGAGGAGGAGGAAGGAGCGGAAGCGTCCCGTGCTCAGCGGCAGGTGTTTTTAACCTTTTCACTCGTCGCGGATCTGGATCGGATGGCGGCACCGGTGAGCACGCATTCACTGGATGAGTATTAGCGGTTTGTCTGGAGTAGAGAAGCCACGACGACTACGTGGGTTTCACTTATTATTATTAACGTGGTATGCGATCTCACAGGTCGGCGTGAAATGAAGTTCGCGTGCTGACGTTTTTACAATGTGACACCGCTTGTTCTGATTTTTATTCACACCTCATTATAACTCTTGTTCAAGCTCGCGGCTGTTCTCCGCGAAATCTTGATTTTCAGATAATCATCGCTTCCTACTTGATGAGATATTCCTTAGGCATTTCTATATAAATACGCCATAATGCTTATAATATGTTAAAGTTAAATAAAGCTATTAAAGTCAGCGTGCTGTAATATTTTAGACGGGAACGTGGAAATATGTACAGCCAAGAGATGATTCATACATCGAATTTTTAAAATACTCTTAAGCAGCATGTATTAAAATATATTCGTATCATATGACGTGGAGGACATGGTATCATATGAAGGGAACACAATCAATTGAAAAGTGTTTGAATTACGTGTGTTTGGAAGGGCTTATAATATGTATTTGGAAGTGTCGATGAAAAGATTTTTTATTCGTCTGTCCTCTTGTACAGATATTCGCTTAAAATGGCACGCAATACACCTGTAAAGCATCCTTCAATTATTGTTCGTTCGTTTATCTTTTATTGTCCATTGTCTAGCTGGTCAGGGATGTGTAGGCAGTAAAGCGTAAGAAACGAGCGATATTAATAATCAAGGGATTGGCCAAGAAGAAGCCAAGGGTCCAGGAAAGTGGCGTGGAAAGTGAGTGCGCCGAGTCAGGTAAAGAAAAACAAAGGGCTCGAGGAAAAAGCAAGAAACGAATAAGGAACAGAAGGACCAGTCGCATAAGTGCGCTTCCGAGTCCGCGCTCCCTATCTCCCGTGAGTGCCGTTCCCCGCTCCGTGTGTGTGTGCGTGCGGGCGTGAGTGCGTGCGTGCGGGCGCGCGTACAACTCTTCTTACGGCGTGAGTACAACAAGTCCGGACGAGGGGACGAAAAAAGGGAATAGAGGACAGAGGGGAGTTCCATGGCACTCGCTCGCTATGTATGTGTGTATCGATCCGCCTTGAGAAGCGATTCAGCTTTTTTAGCGGCGAGTACGAGCCGGCGATTGCCTCGGCGAATTGATTTACTTTGTTCCAGAGCTTTTGAAGGGGCAGTCAACAGCCTTGGCGGTGGAAAAAACGTGGCGCTTTTTAGCTTGTAAGAGAGACACGAGGAGGTAGCGGTACATGCTGCCTTCGCGGTACGAGGGAATTCTCAATATTATCATTCTCTATTCGAGTCATATTTGAGTCACAGTGCAGGCTATTCGCGAATCTAGAGAACAAATTTCTTTTCGATTCCACGTATACGAAATCAGCCGTACTCTGTGAGCGAACAATGGCGGTTAGTTTAAGAGAATTGTGTATGTGTAGGGATAGGAATAATTGCTACACATATAACAGAAAGTATGGTGAATTCTCCTTTTCTTGGCTAATACATCTCACTTGGCTGCGCTATTGTTTAAATAAATTCTATCGTAAACTTAGCATTTTAAGCAATTTGCAATGGAGATTGGAAAAGGCATTTTTTCAACGCATGACAAACATTAATTAAGCCAAGCGTGAAGAAATCTAAGCATTAGGCGTGCGGTTTATAAAAATTCTTTAATGAGAAACTAATTAAGTTCAATTATAATGCAATTTGCGGCTTATGAATCTATACAGTCGTTTTCATAAATATTATTCTCTTATTATTAATTGAAAATAAATACGGGCTTTGCGTGAATGTAAGCTTTTGTAATTTATAAAGCGTAAGCGCAATTTTTCTAATCTTCTCAAACGCGAGAAAAATATTCTTCTGAAGTATACAAATGGACATTAAGTTATTCATCTTATGATTAATTGCTAATTGAGAACCGAAACAACATGAACATCGATTTTACATACCGTGTTTCATTTATAAATTATTTTTTTGCTTGCAATAATCTATGCGTATACTCGATTTTTCAATTTTCCAGCCAAGTATCGATTAGCTCGGCCAAGGAATTGCAACGAGGAAGAAAAATGCCAGGAGCTAGTTATTTAAAAGCAATTAAAGTCATTGTGAATAAAAAGCATCTTCGTTCCTAATTAAAGTATAGTGCATGATCTTTAATTTTACATTTACACGCAATTATATATTACTTAATATAATACTAATAATCGTGACAATATTCCATAATGACTTTCAAATGAAACAAGTCATCCTCTTGCATTCTCCTCAAGATTTTCCTTAAGTAATTCAGCAATCTATTATTATATATATATATAAGTAGTCTACTATTTTCATGTATAAGCTCCATATATTTGCAAGTGCGTATTATTGATATGCTCGTTCGATACAGCCATGACCCAGAAGGTATTAATATATTAGGCAAATTAACTACAGATTAGAAAATCTTTTTGTAAAGAACGATAAGCTCGCATTGTCATTCGGACGGCGAATATTCATCATCGAAATTTCATTTGTCGGGTGGGGAGGGGGGCTCGCATCTTGCCCCATACACTGCTCGATCATGCATAAAAATGACCGTGTAGTTTCGCCCAAAAAGAACAAGAGAAGAAAGAAAACCAGAGGATTCATTACGGCAGACAAAATAATGCGAATCGCGTGCTCGTGCGCGTGCGCGTGTCAGCCAGGCCACGATTCATCATGCAAAAGATTCATCCTACCCCTCCCCCCCCCCCAGTGACTCGGTTCGGACGTTATTCGGAACTTCGCGGGAGTCCACCACCACGTGCTTTGGTCGGTGCGGTTAAGCATCTCATATTCTGCGGAATCGCTGCCATGTCCGTTCGTCAATATACAATGTCCGTGCCGATGCTTTTGTCAGGGGACGTATCCGTGCCATTTTCATTGCAAATCTGGTGCTTGAAGGGCGATGCATTATTATAAATGCAGCTGACGGAGCAGGAGAAATCATTTACGAATCACGGCTAGGGAGCAGATTAATTGCCACTTTTATAAGCACTGCAAATATAATATGTACGAACATTGTGTAAACTGACGCACGAGATTTACAACTACGCATAAAATTAATTTCGTTTGCAATGGATCACCGCACGCGTGTACCATTGTCTCTCGACTTGCCTTTATTTTTTCATTGCCAATTTTATTAGTAGGCGAGATAAATGCGTATTATCACGCGAATGAAAAAAATCGAGCACAACCGTTCCAGGCTTCTAATGCCATCAAAATGAAGATTTGTCGGAATAAAGCGACCGCCAGGTGGCGCTTGTTGACAATAATGACCCTCGTGTTGTGTAGCTGATGCATTGTTTATTAGTTGTGTGCGTGGCTGCGTGTGTGGTTGCGCGGCAAATTTATAATTGAAACGAGTCTTGGAATATAGCTTAAAATGTTTGGAAGCAGGGGCAGTTTTCAGAAATGATAGTTTAAATATCGTCGTAGAGCCGCGATCGTAATCTTGTAATCTAATTTTCGTTAATTATTGCAGTTTTACTAATAGTGCGTACGTATTTTATGTAAATAATATTACAGGCTTGAAGTGAAAATTCACTTTTTAAATTGTATACTGTGAGTCTGGCAAATTTAAGTTACAATTCATGATTTAACGTTAAGTACAAATTTCAGTCAAGGTCATTCAAGCAAAGATCGGTGTATTTTAAAGCCAGCACAAAAAAGCATTTCAAAACTATGTTTCATTTTAGTATTAATGAATAATTACTGTGGAATGAGGCAAATCATTTTATATAATTTTTTAAATGCTTATTATGTCGATTTTGTAATCATTTATATGCGTATCTTTTGTTAATGTAAACAGCAATTTTAAAGGTCGAGTAATTATTGTAAGAAAGACTGCAGCAAATGAGTGCGAATAATAATTGATTTGAAATTTTATTATTTTTCTACTGTAATTAAGATATTTCCCCTATTAATATAATGAAATACAAGGAAAATTTGCTATTTTTATAAATATTGTTAACGTACTGTGCCTTCCCTTAATAGTTACTTGCTTTTAAGAAAATAAATTGAATGTAAATACAAATACTTTATATATTTACCTAATTTATAGATAAACAGCATAGCAATGAATTGAAAATTAATCAATGCGATGAATCTGTGTTTTCTCTATTCTTGTATACAACAATCATTAAATATGTGTAAGCGCAATGAAATATCAATAAAGCATGATAATTTGAAAGCCGACTTACATGAAATAGTATATTGAAGAGGAGTGTGATGTAAGTTTTCCCGACACTAGTCAAAAAGATTGATATCCCATTGATAGTTGGAGCCGATGTAAGTTATTTACGAGAAATAAATAATATACAATAATTTCGTCATTTAAAATGAATTGACTGCATTGTATTGTACATGAGATTCCAAGTGGTTGTCAAGAAGGTTTACGAAATTTTACAGAAATTTGCATTTCCAATCATTATTATTGATAAATTAACTTGGAGGTCCATAATGAATAATATCGTTTCGATTGGCTCACTTATGGGATTCGCGTTGTTACACTTTATTAAGCTGAATTCGCTGGGGCGTCTTACGCGCATTTTTCAGAGAACTGCGTTGCACATGATTGCATAAATCAAAATAAATTCTCAGGGTACAAACACGTTGAATAATAATGACAATAATTTATAATCAATTTGTTATCTCTGTAGTGCATGTGGCAACTCTGAGAGCGCGTAATTTCAAATAATACTAGTTATTGGGTTCTCGTGCTTGTTTTACAATGATTAGCGAAATGCTGTAGGGTAGTTCAGATTATGTGGTACAACCAATTCGTACTTGCGGGCCTATGCTTAGTTCCCGGTGCTGAATATATCTTGTTCAGTTTAATTAATTTTATTTCCTTGTCGCGATGATGTATCAATCAAAGAAAGAACAAACTATTGATATTTGCAGCGTGAATTTATCATCATTTTATTAACCTATCACCAATCTTCATATTCATAAAATACAAAACTTTCTATACCTGAATAAATTGCGTGAAATTAAGATGCAAGATTACGTATTGGAAGAGTCAGTAGAAGAAATGTATAATATTTTTATATAATTAAAAAAACTGCTCCTCGATATTAAGTTCTCTGATGTCATAATTACGTATACAATTCTAACAAATACATATCTCCTTGATTTATGATATGAATTATAATAATATTTTAATAATGCCTATATAAACGTAATTGAATCTAATAAAACCTAACCACTAAAACTATAAATTCATTTCTCTACATATATAGATCTATAAATTAGATTTCTCAATAAATTACAGCATGATCATAATATTCACATTGCAAAAATAAAAGTAACCCCGCCTTTCTCTTTCTTTCTCTATGTTTCATTCAATGACAATGTTATCGAGGTTATTATATTCCTTTTATCTATTACTTCTCACAAAAGATTTATATTCTTTATTTTAATTTAACAATAAAAAATATTAGTTATATTCTCGGTCTTAAAGACTCATAGAAATATACCATGAAATTTATATTTTTATATTTTGTTTTATTCGAATGAACTTTTCTTCTGGTAATTATGAAAAAACTGAACCATTTGGATCAACGTCAAATAAATTAATGAGCTTTGAATAATAAATATATATAAATGCCTATAAAATCGTGAATTTCTTTAAATTGTATAAACTATTATTATGAAATGCAGCATAATGCATTTTTCTTCGGATTTTTTTTTCATCGCTATTGCTATTTATTATTGAGTAATTTCATAATATTAATCAAATTAATATGTAATTAATATTAATAATAAAGATAACTATTGGATTAATATTGCTGGCAATTAATTATTTTAGATTCGTAGCTGCGTTATATATGACTATGACAGTACTCTTGTCTAACATCTCGATTTGTAATTTCTTAATTGTTTTTGTAATATTCAAATGATTAGTAGAATATTGATAGCGTCACTCATAAATTATTATTATGTATACATATGGACAATAAATCGTTGTTTAATGAATATAAATTTTATTGATGAACTTATTGTATGAATATAAAAATATTTCATTATTTATTATTTCATATGGCATAAATAATTCAGTTATTTAGTAATAAACCAATTATATGTAAAATAAATTAAACCGTTTATTGTGGTTGTTTACAGCAATTTATAGTCATGTTATTTGTACATATGTACATATATTTATCTAATAGCAAATCCTCCTTACAAAGAAATTTTAGAAAATTGTGCGAATTTTATTTTACAAGGACAATTTCTGGAATACCATATTACGTAACGAAATAAAATAGTTTAAATCTTTGAAGCAAAAGTACTTGCGACTCAATATTAACATCGTATAAAACTAATAAACAATATATGAGCTTACCTTTTTCGTTGCTTTTATAATCATCGCGAACAAACAGTAATTAATACAAATAAGTCAACAATTTACATCCCAGCGGTCATGCACAATGGCAAAAAAAAAAAATGAAAAAAGAAAAAAACACTGCATATTACTAACGTTCAACTTACGACTTGTGAAATAACCACGCTATTAGAGGAGAATTAAAAGAGCATGTGATGGCCTTCGTCATAACCAGGAGCCGCAGTGCTTTAGCGTCAGGAACCATTAGCGTTCCATAATCCATCAGCGCGTGAGGTCAAACGGAGGAGAGGCGTTGTGTCGGTGTATAAACTTGTTTGAAAAGTGGGACTCGCGACGTTCCTCCTCTCCATCCCTTCGCGAAACACGTGGTCCCAAGTACCAGCGGGTAATAAAATATGTCTGGAGTTTGCCCGGATCGAGGATCGTTACACCGAGTCTCGTGGCTATTTTATCGCTGATGACGGTGTGGTGTTGGTGATCGAGAACTAGTTACCATCTTATCGAGGACTTCTTTAAGGTTGTCTGCTATATACGTTTGCGGTTGATATAACAGGAGATTCTGTGGGAAACCGAGGCACATATAATTCGCCCGAGCGCGTGCTCACTTTTCCGCTTTATTCACGTGAGTGTAATGTTAGGGTAGTGAGGAACAACGGCTCATGTCACATTTGTCGGCAAATGGAGTTAATTGGGTGCGATGATGCTTGTATATAAATATTTTGACGAGCCTTTGTAACTGCTGAGCTTATGAAAATTACTATGCCTGGTCAACGTCAAAAAATAAGAAATCATACCTTTACTTAGCTATTTGCCAACGCTAACCGTTCATTTGTTTGCATTCGTTTTTTCGTCTATAATTTTTGTTGTCATGAATGATGATGATGATGATGATGACGATTTTATATATATGTGTGTATATATACAAGCTGAACAATTACTTTAACGTGCTTTCTGTCGCACTCATATGAAATTATATTTACGAGAATTATTTCGATGAAATAATTTGCATATTTTAATCTTATAGAATACTCGGCAAATATATTGCTTCGTTTGATGCTATTAGGGTCATAAGTTTGTTTTTAAGTATTGCATTTAGAAATTATTTTTTTTTTTGTACAAAGCTGGTATTATTTTGATTTGTGAGTTAATTACGTTTGAGTTCAAAGTGCATTCACGTCTCAATTATTCATTGGATCGATTCACAACGCGATGTCACTTGGACGGATAAAAATCTGGCAGGCTAACGATAGACAGCGTAGAAACGAACGTAGACGGACAGGGATAGAGGCAGGCTGATAGATATTTATAGATAGATAGATAGATAGTCAGAGAGAGAGAGAGAGATATAGTTAGGCAGCGAGAAGGGGGTGGTGGAGTGGGAGAGTTGGTAAGTGAACGTTTCATGAAGTTGTTGCCGGTACGCCGCGGGGGTCCTAGTGTCGGGTGTGTTACTCCTTGCCAGTATAAATTACAGTGTGATTTTGCATTTACCTGCGAAAACCGATAGAGGAAAGCCAAAGGCGCCGGTGCTCGCGGATTTATGGCATTGGGTAGACGAGCCGTCGACAGGCGGCTATTCGTAAAGCGCGATTACGATTATACGTTTGTATAAATTACGTGTGTGTAGATATGTTTACAGGCTGACCACACACGTGCACCCGTGCGCATATTTACAGAGAGACAG
Source organism: Ceratosolen corneri (assembly GCA_030522565.1). NCBI lineage: Eukaryota > Metazoa > Arthropoda > Insecta > Hymenoptera > Agaonidae > Ceratosolen > Ceratosolen corneri. Next base: position 23,892 of record JAPYYT010000036.1, on the reverse strand, counting down.
AGAGAGAGAGAGAGAGAGAGAGAGAGAGAGAGCGAGAGAGAGAGAGGAATCAACAATTTTACAGATTCATCGAATTCTTTGTTTAAAATTCTGGGATTTGATTGAATCCTTTAACGTTAGTTAAAAAGTTAAGGCTGTTGCGAGTAAAGTAAAAGATTCTTAAATTAATTGGCTGCATTTGGAAAAACCACACGATAGGATAATCGATTCTTTACACTGGTTCTTTCTATTTAATTAAATTGTTATTTCAAAATTGAATAAATTCTTCTATTATGTTTATAAACAATGTTTATGTATTAGATTATAAAATGCTAATGAAATGAATATGAATGACATTGTAAGAATAGTTAATTTAATGAATAAGTATCGAGTTTATATAGTTATGAAAAAATAGTTTACGAGTAGATCCTTAAATGTAAGTTACTTTGTGCATATGAAATTGAAAGAACATTTACATGGCCATTTATCGAATTGGTTATTCTCGTTTGAAAAATTCTTCGAAAAGTTAGAGGAAGAAAAAAACCGTAAAAATATCAATTATTTGTAATACGTGAAGTTTTACTAGGTGATACATTCAATAAATTAAGTCGTGGAACGCAATTATTGAATGGCAATTTTACATACGTATTTTATAGGAGTAGTGAAGTACCGGGAAGACGGAAAGTCTTGTGCATACGTGTCGCGAAGCTATTATTTAATATGAAAATATCTAAAGAATATGGAAAAATAAAGGAGCAATTAATGAAGACGTCCTTTTCTTCACACTGTAAAACTCCATTTACCCCCGCCCCCTCGCGGCGCTTTGGAACGCCGCTAAATATTTAATCTGATTTATTGTGCAATTTCGCTTTTGCAGTAATTTAGTTGAGAACCGGTTAACGCACTCCGCATATCAACGACCCAAGGAAAATAATAATACGCTCCTCTCTCCTTAATTTTGAAGCTCGCGATAATGAGTTTGTTATATTTTTTTCGTTTTCAGAATTTTATCACGGACTGCTTATTATAATTGAGCAAGTAGTTTTAATGAAGTGCACGATAGATTTTTCATTTTTCTGATGTGCAAATTAATTTTTTGCCATACACATCGCAATAAGCAAAGAAGCGTTTGATGTTTCGTAATATTTTAATGCAAAAAGTTGATTGTCGGTAACTGATTTTTCAGATCATCTTGAAACTCCTAAGAGGTGTATTGAAATATTTTTAAAAATTTGAATTTTTAAAATTACAAATGATTAAATATTAAAAAGCATTTTTAATAAATATATTGCACTTTTAAAGGATCCTGTGTCCAAAAATTATAAATATCGAATTCTCAATGTTCTGAAAAAATGTAAAATCTTCCATACATTTACAAGATATTTAAAATATATTTCACTTTCTTGAAATTTGTAGCGATCCTCTAATAAATAATTCATAATTTTTTAAATTTCGATATCGAAATTTTAATCAGATGTACTTCGTTTTATAAGAGAGCTTTAGGTGTTTTTCCGTATATGTGCTTATGAATTTTATATTATACTTAAATTCAAGTGTAATTTCATAAAAAGTATGGCATCTAAATACATTATAAAATAACATTGTAATAATATATTTAGTTTAAATATGTATAAAATGATTCGATATTAAATGCAATTACACTTATCAATTTATTATACTTTTTCAAAACGTGTAAAACATACTCAATAGTTAATTTTATTTATAAAAGTTATAAAATTGATGAACTTCATTATTGGTGTTCTATAAAATAATATGTATCAAATTGTAAATAAAAGTTTATAAAATTTAATTAAATCCTTTTATAATTGAATTATGATTTTGTTTTATTAATAGGGAAACAAAAACTTAACATTATAAAAAACACTGTAAAAAAACATAAATGGGATGTTTCTGGACATGCTTTGATTATTGATATATACATATATATATATATATATATATATATATATATATATATAAGGTGCATTATTTCGATAATGTAATATTTGATAATATGATATTGACTGCATATATGGAAAATATTCTTACTTACCGATTTGGTCAAGTAATTCGTATAATAAACGTGCTTACCTGCAACATAAATATAAATTACTTGTAATCATTTGATTGTACAGTTTATAAATATATATTAAATAATGTCATTCAGTATAATTTATAGTCAATATATTATGTATAAGTAATTTATTATTTCGGTATTCTCATGATTTTAAAGATACTTTTTTCCCTCAGACTGCAAATGAATCACAACTTGTGTATCCCATAATGATAAACTTCCTAAACATTCATAATATTGCGGTTAAATCAGAAGAAAATTCGAGACATATGTCCTAATGAATTTCAAAATGAAATTACACACACGTGAAGGCTTTCAATTTTATATGCGCAATATATTTAGAAGAGAGGTAGTATGTGGCTTATAATCGGCATCGGACTCGCAACTCCTTTGGACTACATACATATTGAAATTCGCACATTTACATGCAGGATCTTTTGTATGCATGCAGATTCTAAACGAAGAATTATTATTCTATTCAGAGTATCGTTTACGTGAATTACATTGGGCTTTCACAGTCGTAAATGCTTGCTAAACGCAAGAGTCCTCCCCTACGTAGAGAGCTGAAGTTTTTCAATTAGACGTTCAGCCTCCACAAAATCGACATAAACTGATTCCGAATGAAAGATGCCGCGCGTCACGACGAACGAACACGTTTTCCAACAACCTGCCACCTTAGAACACAAGATTTCCCAATAATAATGGAGTTTAAAAGACCTCGGCCCCTTTTAGCCAGAATCTTAACCCGGATATCAATCTACTAATCCGAGCTCCAATAGCCATGTCCATCGGCTTTAATCGCATGTTAACAAGATAATTTCAATAAGCCAATGAGTCAAGCCAGTCCTCGTCCTCCCTCGGCCTCGTAAAGTTCGCGCGCGGCGTCGCGGAATCGGTCGTCGCCGGGTAATCGAGGGCGACATCGCGCGGCTCTCTCCTCCTCCTCCCTCCTCCTCCTCCTCCCTCCTCCTCCTCCTCGCCGCCGCCTCGTTAGCGCCCGCGTGACCAACGAGGTGTTTCCTTTTCTCGGATCCCCTCACCCATCGGCCCCGGCGAACCCGCGCACCTCCCTAGGGGACCGGCCCGATAGGGAATCTCCTTGTTGGGTCACTTGTTTTCCGCCGATTACATCGCTATGTAAATTTATTGTTCCGACATGCGAGGCGAGCACGACTCCTCTTTCGCGCGCACACGCACTCCACGAGAGCCCCAACGTCCCATGAGCCGCGATCAGCTGGCCAGGCCGTACGTACAGAGGGCTCCGCCATTATCACGCCGCTTATTATCTCGCGAGGAATGCGCGCTTCGGTTGGCTATTGACTTTTGGGGGCTTAATTGGGCCGGGTGGGTCTTTGCCGTCAAGGCCGCTTCTCCCCCGCAAAAGAGGGGTCGAGCCGCGGAGCGGTGGGTGGGACAAATTGTTTAATGGCCTCGGAAAGTGATGATGGGTCGCTCGACGTCGTTGGCGAATCGTCGAGCAAGGCCAAAGCAAGGCCCCGCGATGTAAATCCGTGGATCGGCGGCCCCGGACCGCCTCGCGCGCATATTTCACTCGCGCTACATGCAAAATGCGAAAGAGAGCGCGCATCGCGCTAAATCATCGCGCCAAGATCCCCCAAAACGCAGGACTCTCATCGAAGATAGGGCCCTCTCATCGCCCTCCTCCTCCTCCTCCTCCTCCTCCTCCACCTCCCAAAGTCATATTTAAGAATAAATTACAAATACTCGTGAATTTATGTCTCTCTGTTGGCGCGAGGCTTCATTAGGGAGCGGCCACGGGTCTTTGCGCACTTGGAAAGGAATAATGAATGGAGGGGGCGATCTTGGCGATCTGAGGTCGGCGAGCTCAGCGAGCTGCTCGTATGGCCCCGAATTTTATTTAGATGCCCTTCGCCTGGGCCTATGTTTAGTGGGAAGCACGAAATCCCGTATGAGATGTGTTTGTACGAATGAAGCTCGAGGAGTTTGTAGTTGCTCGACCTGGTCTAGCGTTGCTTGTTTGCTCGACAGGAGCGTTGGATTTATAATCTGTCGAGGCTTTAGCAAATGATTGTTTTGCAAAAGACAATTCAGTGTCTTATTAGCTTTAATGAAGGTTTAGGAATGTCGAGTGGGGATGGCGATAATTTTGTTGTCCTATAGTTCATATCTGCTTTCATACGTTGATCGGTTGATTGAAAAAGTAATTGGCCATTTACAATGACGCGTTTGGCATTGTTTTAACAGGTCTATATTTAGTTCCCTATTGCTTCAATTTTCAATTACATTCACGAGATAATGTTGTAATTAATTAAACCGAAGAAGGATAACCAAGTTAATATATTATCGTTGTGGACACATATGGACCAGCTAACCAAAAACGACTCTCTAAGAAAGTTAGAAATGCCAATGCCGCATTAGCATTATTAGTAATATTATTAGCAATATTAAATGGCACTTCTGTATCCTTGTAATTTGGACTTTAAAATAGCATTTGTTATTTTGCATTCGATGCCTTAAAGAAGACTCGGTATTTTAATGTTACTAGGCGAGTGCTGAATAGTTGGAGAAATCTTATTAATATCGCAATATATATATATATATATGATAAATTTATTTAAATGTATCGTTAAAAATATTTGGGAAGTACCAAGTATTGAGTCAGCTCAAGTACCAATGTACTCTTAAAGTCATTCATAAAGGTATTCATAATTAATATATTTCTCAGAGATGAGATTCTCCTTTTATTTGTACAATTGCCCCAAATATATGAAGAAGAGATAAAACAAATGAAATTAAGGTTCGAGGCCACGGCGCTCTATTAACTCTCGCAAGTTGGTAATGTAAGTTTAAATTGTGCACCTTAAATCATGTTAACAATGAAGAATAATAATCACATTAGGGCTCATACCGCAGACTACCAGCAGTTTTTCACGTAACAATTCAGAAAAACTCTCTCGCAAACTTTTAATTGAAACTGATAAATTAAAAGTACACGAAAAAATGTAATAAGAGAAAATAACGAACATCACGACACTGTCATTGTAATGAAAATTGTGGGCCACGTGTTCTTATAGCATGAACGCGCACACGGAAAAGTTCAGATCGGCTACAGACGCAGATCGTTGATAAAATCTTGTACAAGCAACTTCCATATATCTCGAGCGATATACGCGCAATTGCGTTCAATTAACAATCAATTATAAGTTCAGTCGATTTTATGTGCTCAACTTTTGCATTGCACGAGTCTCTCAGCTCAGCCCCTTTTATTTGTCAAAGTATAGCGACGAAGCATTAGGTCGGACGTCATTTTTATTGCAGGTTGCTGTTCTCATTGAGGGAGCTTTATTTGTTTTATTGAGGGAGCTCTATTTCTTCGGCATATATTTGGCATCATTCGTAATTAATTAAGTGCTTCTGGATGATTTACTTTTTAAGAAAGCGGCGCTTTCGTTTGAAATATTTGTTGGACCGTTGAAAGTGAATTTTGCGAGGCAGGAGTCTCGGTGTGAGGTTCTTTCGTAAAAATTGCTTTATCTCATATATCCTTATGGCTTGATGAAACATTAGAAATGATTGTAAAAAGTTAATTATTATTATTAGCGTAACTTTACTTTGTTCTCCTCGTAACTTGTGTTGAAATAGAATACAATTTTCTAATCTCGGATGGTCTAATGATAATTAGAAGATTATAGTAGGAAATTTTTATAATTTAAAATAATACCAAAAAAAGTTCAATATGATAACATGTTTATTATAAACAAGTTAAATTAGTTTGTCTTGCGAAACAAAGTACTATGATATAAAATTATTTCAGTTCGTTGATTAGAGACGAGGCCCTTTCATACGGATGGCAAATTTTCCAAAAAGACGGAATACTTCCAAGAAAACAGACGCTTGAATATATTTCAGCTTACATTTGCTGTATGATCAATGATTATATTAACGTATTTTTACACTTTTAATTAAAACAGAATAGTAGTGAAATTAAGATGGTCACGTTACAGATACATTTCACAGTGACTACAACTTCTTTTTATACATTTAATTCAACTAAATCTGTGTACAATCTTGAGAAAAATTACTTATCCGTGGAATTCAGTTAAACGCCTTCTTAAAGTTACGTATTATAATAGGCGTATCGTCGTACTACAAATAAAAAAAAAAAGTATTCGTAATCAAAATTGTGTAAGAGCACGTAAGAGCATGTAAGAGCGTGTAAGAGGATAGGGAAGTTGAACTATAAATGAAATTCCATAGAAATCGGCGACATTTTACACCAATTATTATTAAAGATTCAGAATATAGATTTTTAATCGTGTAAATGTTGTTCGTATTTCTTTGAGCCGCATATAAGAAAATCCATTTTTTAATATTGATAAAAACACAGTTTCAAAGTGGATGGTAAGTGGAAAGTCGGGTTTTTTTCGAAATTATCAATAATACGTAGGCAAGAAAGTCCAAGAGAGTAAATTTCGTGCATCAGAGTATATTACGAGGCAACGGGCAAACAGATAATCTGCATTTCATTGCAGTTCTGCTCAGTCTCATTCGAGACGGCATTGCTCGAACGTTGGGAGTCGGTGAGCGGCGTTGGCCAAAAATTCACGCAGCCTGTTATAAAAGCGCAAGGTGAAAACTCATTTTAGCGCGGCTGTCGTTACATCCGTTCTGTCACGGCCCCCGGTAATTGCATCCCTCGGGACGAGTTCGTGTTTATGCCGACTACTATTAATGTCCCCGGCCCCCCGCCACCGCCGCCGCCGCCGCCGCCGCCGCAACCCCGTCGGCGCGGGGATCGTCGGCTCGATAACGACGATATCGTGCCCGGGTTGTGTCGGGGCTCTTTTGTTATCCCTGGCGTTTTGCAAGTACGTCAATGAGATGTCGAGATGTCGTCGCGTTACGTAAGCTATTCGTAGGGCACGTTTCGCCTCCGCTTTTTTCCCTCTCTTCCGGAGCGTGGCTCGAGATGATTTTTAACGCCATGTCGTAAAACGCTTACCCATAAGCTTTTGTATTAAGATAGAGCGATAGGAGCAGCTCGAATAATATTGTATGTGGAAAAGCGGCGCTGACAAATGGTATTTCTAAACGTACACATGCATCATCGTGACTTGTTATACAAGTCGGAGTGCCTGAGCTATGCTAGACGTTGTATTTCGTGACTTGCTTGGCGGGGGGGAAGAGGGCACTTTATATTAAAGAATTAGCATTCGTGATTTATAACCGCAAATGGGCTTTAACTTTTCTACAATGCATTTCTAATTGGATTTGCCCTTTTTGTTTCTTGCGGGCATTTATATTGCACCTTATCTTATGAGCTGCGCACGCGCTTTTAGCTATTATTTAGAAATTAATTAACTCGGGGGATTTATTTGCCGAATCATGGCTTGCTTTATGATGCTTTATGGCGACCAAGATGGACGGCAATTCAATTGAAAAATCCCTTGAACCGGCTTCATTCTGCCTTTTTCACACTTTCAGATTTAATATTTAAATTCGAATGCTCGCCGCTCTTCTCGTGCAACTTTCGTCCAAATATAGCAGCATTGGACTTTTCGCGTTCGCAAGTGTTCGTGTGCAAGAAAAGAGAAACCGGTATATCAGTTTATTTATTTTTTTTGATCCCTTTTAACATCCGTGCCTCCATTTAATGGGGCACTAATTCAATTATGCAGGTCACGTATACACGCGCGCGCGCGCGCTCACGCACGCAAATATTTATAGCTTTTTCCAACATAAAAATCAAAGTGATTCGCCAAATTAAATTTTTTTCCGTCTCTTGTACTATTTATATTATCAATATTTAATAAACAAATTTCACATGTTTTAGCCATTATACTAAATATTAAATATTGTTATTTTAATTATTTTATTTTTTCAGCGCTATTTGGAGATAACTTTTAAATATAACTATGAAAATAATTGAATTCTCTGGCTTTCAAATCAATTAGTATCTTATATGTATGCACTTTTTTTCATTCTTCATAAATTACGTAAAATAAATAAGCTTCAAATTTGAAAAAATTTTATACAAATCCGTATTTATTTGTAAACCGTGTATTGCTAGTTAATGATAAAGTTTGTAAACATCTGTGAATTTACTGATTATACATATTTCTTAAGATGAAACAATGTCTCTAAAAATATGAACTGATAAATGCTCGAATAGCTTTTAATTAAATAATATTGACCTTAAGCGCATATTATATTTTTAAATGGCAAGCTTTCGTATTCAAATAATTCATAAATTTCAATAATTTAATATCCATATATACATATATATATATATATGGATGCTCATGCAGATATGAAATGGTAATGTACCTTATTACCGTTTTTTTTACTAATATTGAAAAAACAATTTTCACTCGATCATTTAACTATCTTGTTATATCTCCCGACTTTATGATGACAATATTCATTAAAAAGAAACCTTTTGGCGATTAAACACAATATTATAACCGAAGTATGAAATAAAAATGAAAATATACAGTTTGTACAATAACGTCCGAAGAGATAATTTTTTATGTAAACAAAACTTGCAGCCTGTTCGTAGGGATTTATGGAGACAATGTGAAAGGGAGAAATGCTTATTTATAAGTACAATTGCATATTTGTTAGATGTTTATACATTAAATATTAATTATTAAATAATGTTTGTTTAGCTTAATATTTATTAGGCTTTATTAGAATTAATTAATTATAGGCTTAAGCATCATTTTAATAATTTTAAAAAGTTTTAAAATATGTGTACTATGGATGTAATTTATTAATAATGATATTATTGAACTAAATTTCTCGATGGATTGAAAAAGAAATTTAGTCATCAAAGGTCGAATTTAGTCATCGAAGGTCTGATCTTCATCCCTTTTATAATGTAGACCTATAATTCATGTTTTAGAATTTATTTAAATTGTACGACCACAATCACTAAATTTATAAAGACTACTAAATAAAATATGCGTATATTTAAATTTGGTTTTGTAAACACTTTTGACTTCAAGTGTTTAGAAAACTTAAATTTAACCATTATTTTCTAATGTTTAATTATTTAAGGCAAAAATAGTTAAATGGAAAACAATTTTCAACATTCGCAATTTACAATAATATTTATATTTTCTTAAATACATCAGAGATATTTATAGTATATCGTTTATATTTTCAAACATAATCTGTTTATAATTTATGTTTTAGAAAATTTATATTTTTATTCGCGAAAGTACATCAAAATTTTTTGATCTATACGAAATTTTTAGGATTATTATTCTTATCATTATAATTTTATTATTTGTATTGAGATTCTAACGATGAGTAATCTAAATTAAAAAAAAATATAAAGTAGTTGAGAGTTATCTAAAAGTATAGCAAAGGAAACGAATTATTTAACAAACATACTAAAAAAGACGAATTGGTGTTAAAATAGTCCATACATTAATTATTAAAATTGCATCGATTCTTTAATAACGTTTGTCCATTATTTACCATAGTCATTGAATTATAATAATAATTATTTGACAAATTCTCTTCGAAGTTTTTACGAATATTTTGATATTACATGGTATTCGATTGACAAAAGAATAAAAGCGTATCAATTATAGTTAATGTAAAGTAAAAATCATTTACATTTATAATATACTGTACCGAGAGTTACCTGTATTTTCTTGGCGTACCATCAGTCTGTTATGAATATAAAACTCTCTAGATAATTGTTAAATTTGAATTACTGACCAAACCTCCACGGCCAAGATGTAAACATAGCAAATAAAGTATTTGCTTAGCTCAATATGATCAGTCATAATCATTCATAATGTATAATATCTGGCAATAAAAATCATGTATATTATCTACTTGATGACTCATTTGCGATCCGGAGATACGCAAAGAGCTACGTGCTTAACGGAGATTATGATTTTCTCAGAGGTAGGAGATAAATAATAGAGATAATTAATTTTATGTATCTACAACTAGAAATAAAAGTATTCATAATCTGAAGAAAAACGAAGAAAAAGATTTTGTTTGATGTATAGAATTATCGAAGATATTTCTCGTTACTTTTGAATTATCGCATTATTTTCGACAAGCGCTAGTTATAATAAAAAATTACATAGTGTCAAAAAAAATATTTTGCACTTGCAATTATCCGTATTGGCGGTTGTCAATTAATTTTTGATATTAAATAGCTACGAGCGAAAAAAGGAAGCTTATAGTTTTGAAATATTTTTAAACCATTTCAAAACATCTGTATCAATTTAAAGTCAAGCGCCCGATAACCTCAGACATAATCTATTTAAAATGTACACTGATTTACACAAGTGCTTAGTCAGTGAGTCGTCTACTGACTCGCCAGTGTGGACTCAATTCACTCGAGAGACTTCACTCGTTCAGGCACACCACATAATGACACATAAGCATTGGAAGAGGCTGAGCGTGATAGTTATTAGCATTTTAGTGACAATAAGTGAATTTACCGTTGACGGATATTCAACGAATGGATGTGAATTGAGATGTAAGTTGATTTGCTAACGTTTAACTGAAAGTGTTCGTTTCGATTATTGGTACTTTGTTCGGTGGAGATAGATTGCAATTGAAATGGTGGTATGAAAGCTACTCTCATTGACTTTAGAAATTAATGTAAATTAAGTAATAAATTTCATTACGTAGTGGGTAAATAATTATGGATCACGTAAGTATAAAATAAATACAAAACAAATAACTTATTATTAAACAATTGTCCGTGGTATCCGTAAAACTGCAGAGAGTGGCGCCTCGTTTCTTATCATATCGACTTATCTATCGAAAAACTAAAAGTTTTAAATTTTATAATGAGCTTTATTTTAGTTTAATAGAATTTTAAATCGCAATGACATTATGATGGAATGAAGGAATGAAGTCGGGATCTCTGTAATGCCACTCGGTAAAAAAGAAGACGTATTTACACGGGCATGCGTGGCCGTAGATTCAATAGAGGCGCTCTATTGGCGAGCGAGGGAAATCTTTAGTTGAAACGGGGGCATTTGCATGAAAATGCCGAGTGCGCTCTTAGAGCCACATAAATAACTGCCCGAGGGCATTGTTTCTCAACTGAAAATTTCATTGATCTAGATAAGAAGCACGTGGACGACAAGCCCAACTTCTTTCTGATGACCAACACTTTGCCGGGCATCTGCCGAATTCAGCACGAGGACAACTCGACCGTGAATTACCACGCGGACAGAAAGTACGCGGAGGAGATAAGGCCGGAGACGGTAATCGGCGGCCTCAACTACGACGCGCGCAACGGCACGATCCTCTATTGGGCGAGAACAGCCAATGTCGACCACTCGAGGCTCTACAAGGTGCGACTGAACGACAGCCACTGGCAGTCCGTCCTCGACCAGGACGACGACTTCCGCGACATGACCTACGACTGGATCTCCAAGAATCTCTACATAATAATGGGGGTGCGCAGCCTAATGGTGGCGGTGAACGCGGAGAACCCCTGGAACCCGACGGTCGTGATGTACGACAGGTCGCAGCTGACGAGCCTGGCGGTCCACCCCAACAAGGGCTACCTCTTCTTCGTGGAGACGAGCTACTGGTTCGGCGTGCAGAACAAGATATGCAGGGCCCACCTCGACGGCTCGAACGTCGTCGAGTTCAATCGCACGGGCACAGACCTGCGCTACTACATCGCGAGCATCGTCCTCGACTTCTACAGCGACAGACTGTACTGGAGCGTGCCTGGGATGGATAAGATTCAGCACTCGAATCTCGAGGGGGAGGAGGTGGGGACGATCGGTAGCGTGCGCGTTTATTCGGGCCAGCTGGATCTCTCGTCCCGGACCCTCGCCGTCAGTAAGCACTACGTTTACTATCGGAGCTCCGAGGCGAACGCCGTGAGGAGGATCGAGAAGACGAGCGAGGTCAAGGATGCCGACTACGAGCTGGTTAATATCGAGGGTGCCCCCATAACGGAGATAATGGCATTCACGTACAAGTCGCAGAAGGTCAGGAAGGATCATCCGTGCAAGGAGGCCCGAGGTGGCTGCGAGAAATATTGTTTCGCCGTGCCCCATAACGAGGGACTCAGGCGCGTTTGCAAGTGCAGTTTTAACGACGTCGTGGCTACCAATGGTGTCTCGTGTGTTAAGAAGAGGCAGCCCACGGGATGATAATTCGGTGGTGATGTGGGCTCCTAGTGATTTTCTCTACTTCCGTTATCTATCGTCTCTGCTGGCTATGATGTTTGCAAAATTTTGAGACAATACATGGCGAGCGAACTGCATTACTGATGCGCTCCGCGCACACCCTGCGATTTATTATGACTGGCATTTCGATCGTGATTTCCGTAATTTACAATCCATTGATTTCGTCAAGTGCAATGGGCCAACTCTAATCAACTTTAGTCACCTGCTTACTGCAATAGATGCTCGAGCATTTCCAAACGATACGCATTAATGTAGCCTAAGTTATAAATAATGTCATCTGCTATTGATTTCTTATGAGCCGATCGAATTACTTTCACGGATACCTAGCCGAAGCTTATCGGCAACTATTTATTTCATTGAATACATGGGTGTTTTATTGGAGAAACATATTATATTACTAAAGATCATTATAATCCCCGTAAATATGCTTCATTGATGCTAATAAGAATAGATTTACAATCACACTGAAACATTGGATTCTTTAAATTTTGCAACATGTAGATTCCTTTGATTTTTATGCATATCATGCATTTATATTATAATTCATACACATATCCAATAGTGCATAATACTTAAGAATAGTTATACTTGTAATTCGCGAATACTCCAATGATGCAGAATAAGAAATCTAACCGACAGAGAGCATTAAATATTTATCTTTCTTATTTGATTTTTCTTCTCTGACAGAAATCCACTGGAAATTATTGGATCACGGTATTCCAATAATTACGAAACCTAAAATTACTATAGTATAGCAAACTATATTATTATAGATAAATTGTTTTCTGTACGATTGAGAAGCTATGAAAAACTGATACTAAATAAGTGCGAGAAAGACTGGATTTGCATTTTTGAGAAAAATAAAATATGCCCAACTGCAGGCAAATAATATAGATTGTATTGATCTATTGATTTTAAGCATAATTGGACACTTGTATTTCAAAATTTTCTCACCCGAAAATTATAAAGGAAACACATTTATAAGATTCAATCATCAATTCATTTGTATATCTCACAATTTCGATATATATATATATATGTGTGTGTATATATATATATATATATATATATATATATATATATATATATTCTGACCAATTGAAATGTAAAATGGATTTTGATTATCTTAATGATCATGGACAAAGTAATAAAGAAATCGCTTGTAAAACTGTTGGTTGTTTTTCTTAAGCAATGATTATTGCTCATCGGCAATAAATGTTGCAAACGTTTTAAGAGTTTTGAAATTGAGGACAAAAAATATTAAATTGAGCACATCGGTTTCATGTACGTACTTACTATATAACTGAAACGATAGCAATTTCTTAAACTTCGTATTGTTTCTGATCCGTTACAATTATTTTACAAAACTTTTTCAACTGTAAGAATTTCTTAACTTTTAAAATTGACACATAAATTTTATAGTGAAAAAGCGCTAACAATTTTAATTTTAATATTTACAGGAGCATTAATAAATTTCTTAATAAAAAGATCGTTAGAAAATGTGAAATAATGCACGAAATAAAATGTACAGTTTATATATGCCAATGTATTTATATTAAGTGAAAGTCATTAATTATTGTAACAATTATAGTATGAAGAATTTTTATTTTCGTAACTACAAAAACATTCTTATTGGTTATTATTATTACACTGAATACTGAATCCTCAAATCAACGCATCACAATAAATAATAAAGGATATTTAAAAAAAAAGAAAACAAAACAGAAACTATTATTTATTATTATTATAACCTAAACAGTAAATTATCGATGTAATTTAAAATTTTAATTCCAATATATATTCCAATATCTTCTACGAATATTCTACTTTTTAAAATCCTATATATATATATACATAATTTTAATTGAGTTCTTTTATCGTAAATCATAATGTTATTGAAAACATTCTTTTCTCCAAAATGCTAATCGACAATTCCAATAAAGAGATCAGATTAATCCTCCCATACAATTAATACCATCATAATGATAATTCACCATATAATAACAGGATTTTACCGATTCCAATGCATTGAATTCTCCTTTCATACAATAGAATACACGCGCGACTGTGAATGCGTTTCGTCTCGCAGTCAATAATAATTGTTCGTCCTCCTGACCTCCGAGGCGTGCCCTCAACCTGGCAAAAAGAACAAGGAATACCCCGGCTTCGATCCCCCCGAAATCAACGAGCTAGACAATACAACCGCGGGAGGAGTTGCCGTCCGCGTTATCAGGCCCCGTCGGACATTGACGGGGCCGTCGACACCCACGTCACCCCAGGACAATGGCGGGAGGGCGGCTTAGTTCCGGATTAACCTGCAGCGGCGACCTCGAGATTAGCGGGATTAGGTGTGCGCGCCATTGTGTTCCGCGGACTCCGAGGGCGATGAGAGCTACGTGGACTCTATGATCGGTATCGCGAAAAGTTTTTCACCACCTGACATCGACATTCGTCCTACGGCGGTTATCATAGTGTGCGCCCTCCCCATAAGATTCTGTTCAATTACCGATGATTTACGGCTCCCGTCTCATCCATTGCGTGCCTTTGCCCTTGATTCTTAATGTAAATAGCGAATTTCAATATCACAACATCTCGATCCCCAAACCTGATACTTTACTAATAATACCCAGCATAGGATACCTCCATGTAAAATGCAATGGGCACAACTGTAATTAACATGATTTAATAACGGAATAAAGCGAAGCTGTCGTAAAGTAATGCGAGTAAGCGGCTTATAACATATAATAATAATACTACCTGAAATATCAATTTTCGTCATTTTTTCAAATGCAGCCAATTTTTACGCACCCATTTCTCGCAGTTATGTCATGATTTTGGGCCTTGTATAGTAAAAATTGCAAGTATTGTAATTTTATTGCAATTTTATTCTTGCCGTAATTTTAAATTAGATAGCATTAAAAATTATATTTACATTCGTGTCGTTTAAATCACATCCTTCTAATATAAATATCTTTATAATTTTGTAGCTTTTATAATTTTTATAATTTTACATTTAAATTTATGGAGCTGTAAGGAAAGCTTTTATTAACCCAGCCTGGCCACAATATTTGAGTATTGTGGAATATTTATAATAATCAGGCGGCAATGCCCGAAATGCATAAATTGAAATTTAGAGTACTAAAATTAAAGGATTTTAGCGTACTAAATGAAACTGATAATGCATATCTCAAATTTAGGACTACAATGTTGAAACACCTTTAGCCCTTTAATCCCTAACTTCGAGACTTATTTTATTAGCCGAATATATTACGACGAGCAGTCAGACCCCCATTACGATAATAAACTTGCTTATTAAATTAAGCGAATGTATGTTTATGACGAGTTGCTCGATTATCTTGAGAAATATAATTCTACCAAAGTTTGAATTAGTGTTTGAAGATGAGCCGATCAAAGTGTGTATATTGCGCGAGTGGGTAAAAATTTGCTTTTTCACACTTGAATGAGCGAGGCATTGCTCATGCGCATTCGAGCCACTTGGAAGTATCAGATCGAAATGAAAGGAAGGAAGAAAAAAGCGCGTGACATAATAACACTGAGACGAGCAAAAGAAGCGGACAATCGCAGAAATAAAATGAGATAAACGAGATGGAAGGTGGGTCTGTGTGGACGCTCGACATAGTTTATTATGCTACAATATTATGTGTATAAAAGAACCTTACATTGTCGGATTTGTAAAGTGAAATAATGAATTCAATATTTTTATCTTATGGATAATAGTTAGTAGGGCCATTGATGTAATGATAAATGATGATATTTATTAAAAAATTTCAATTATACTGCACAATAGTCGTGCGATGCAAGCAGTTTGAAAAATATATACAAATCTTATATTACGTATTGTTTAACGGACTAATTTATTTCTTTGATTTGTCGGTTAATTAATTACGGTTCTTGTAAAGAAAGCTTGCTTTTAATAAGACACAAACGTGTCAATTATTGCAAAAATTTCATATACATACGCAGAAATTGTCTTCGTACTTGCATTCTTAAGAAACAGTTAAACAGTATTTCCAACCAGAAAAAAAAATGAAAAAAATTTATAAAAAAAAAAAAAAAAAAAAATATTCAAGACGACGTACCATCACGAGTTTACGTTGAATTCATATATAAAAGTCAGAATATGCTCCTTCAAAAATACGACGAATAACTTAAAATTCAAGCAAATAATTTTCACAAATTCAATAAAATGCTCACGACTTAAATAAGCAACGGATTGCCATGTAGTTTAAGGGCATAATGACGATTTCGTTTTATTTTATTTAAATAGATGGCCTCCTCTGGCTAATTAACGAATATCGCGAGTCCGGTATCCTTATCAGCAGCTAGCTAAGCTTAATCCCCGCTTATCGTGGAAGTCTCCCATGCGAAACGAGTTTTATTTCTCGTAAGCAATTGCAAAATTCGTCAATGGCCAAGCCATCAGCATCCGAAATGTGTGTTGGGGGTCGGTATTTACTAGAGGTCGTCGTCGAATATCGTGGAAAGGCTCGGATAGTACGAAACTGTGATTGGCCAGTCATTTCGAACGCGCATTATGCGATACGAAGCGGCCGATTAGCTTTTGAAGCGGACGTGACGCGTTCCGTACATTAAATTATGCGATACGCATCCTCACGCTCTAATTAATGTGCGCGTTAATTTTTCAAAGGCCTATCAGTATGGAGGGACGCGCACTTTTATTCAGCGGATGATGAGTTATACGGTGGCGGTGAATCCGTATGCCTTCGACCGTCGGCTCTTATGGTTTTATGAATGATTGCTTGGACTTTGTAAATTCATGCCAATGCCTTTTGATTCTTTCGCGTCATTTATTATTGGAGAATAAAATGTTAAGTGAATTGCTGAATAATTGTTCTTTATATTGCCCGACTCTTGATATAACGTAGTGTTTATAAATTTGATTAACGCGAACAATTTTTGCTTTGCTTATTTACGCGAATCTATAACGACTGCACAGCCGTGCGCTTAAGCAAATCTTTATGATCTATTGTAAACATTTATATTCTTATACATTTTTCGTAATCCATAATGAATTTACGTTAAGGCCAATGTAAAGGAGAAAATATGGATTCCATTATAATACTCTTAAAGTATTGAACTTTTTAGGTTTTAAGGCTTATTTAAATACTTTTCATACGCATATGTGTAAGACATTTATTTATTTTTAATGATTTGCTTTTCATCATTGTAGAATAATAAAAATAAAAATAAAAAATTTAATAAACAAATAATAATAGTAATAATAATAATAATAATAACAACAGCAACAACAACAATAATAATAACGTCGCGTATGTAGTTATTTTTTGTACCAATCATTTTTAAATGAAAATTAATTTTTACTTACATATCTTATTCACATCGTTACCGTTTATCACTTTTATACAGTTTTATATATTATTTCTTTTAATTCCCCGCTATTTCATTAAAGTAAAAATGTTTATCGTAGCAATTGAGTTTCATTTTATATTATTAACAACATTCCGTTTTATAGCAATGATTTATGTTACATAATTCTTTGTGAATTAGTTTTGAAAATATAATAATTCATCATATTAAATTCATCATAATTTATATAAATCATATTGGATTTAAGAACCTCTTATTAATAACATTAAAATTCGAAATTTTATTCAATACGCTATGGAAAAATATTATGTAAATAATAATTTGATAAACATAATCCGGCCCACCTCCCCACATAAAATACACTCGATTGGTTAAATTTTTGTAAAACCTGTTCGGGAATTATTTTAAATTTATAATCTTACACACGCATGAAAAATAAAGTGTATGCAATGTTCGAAAATGCTAATTAATTTATATGTTAAATGTCAATACTTTATCCAATTTAAACTTGTTTATTAAATATCGAATTGATTAATTACATTCTATTGAAAGTATAAAAATTCGTATACAAATAAATAAAATAGATATCATTCTCTCTTGAATTTGAAACGTGTTTTAACGAGTATGTGGTATATTAAATTCACTAGTGATTTACATATACATTCGTGAACCTATAATATATTATTCCATTCGATTGAGCTTCAATAAAATTATCGATGAAGCTACAAAATTACACACCTAATCAAATTAGATAATATTTTTTTTTTTTTTTAAATTAATCTCAAGAATTTAAAACCCAATAACAAATTACTACGGCCTTCAACGTAGCATATATATATATCTTAAGTATTTTAATTGCACACTTTTTACTTTTAATTTGATATTATATATGCCGACGATAGTATCTTCGTGGCTTGTAGCTCGTGTTTAATGGCCGTAAGATCCGAGGTCTTGGCGACAGGAACCAAAAAATTTGGCCCAATAATTAATGGAGACGTTAGGTCCCATTGAAGGTAGGGGATGCCGCCAAGAAAATTACATATTTTCATCCCGGGAACACTTGACAAGTGCACTGCGACCCTCGGATATTAGGTGAGCGCTATCAACACTTGACTTGTGACCAGCTAAAACTATCAGCTAAGACTAAAAGATCAACATTCAATTATGAATGTGGCATCTATCATAAACACATGTAGCTTGGTATCATTGCTTTGAATAGTGGCTGATAAGTCGCGGAGGCTTTTCGAATTGATTATGGTTGCGAGTGCTGGAATCGTCGATAGTTTATCTGAAATCGTGCTAATAATTGTTAAATTATGGCATATTATCTACAGATATATTTAATGTTTCTTAGTCTGAAATGTCGCTTGGTGAATTCGATAGCGCTTAGCAGTTAAGCAGCGAGTGCAAGGCGAGGAGACCCTCTGCACCGCTGCAATTATCTCGATTCTGTCGAGAGAAAAGCGAGCTCCGCGCGATCCATCTCGTAGAAAATCTGAGGACGTCTCGCGGTTTTTCGCTTCACGGTAACAAAAATCTCGGCCTCGTCTTGATTAATCCCCGGCGAATCGGTCGACGTGGATCGATCGCGCAGCGTACGTAGGCGCGTCGCCCAATCGCCAAAGAAAATCGGGTGCGCGTAAATATCTCTATAACCTCCGGATCCCCCCTTGCCCCCCCTTGCCCCCCCCATTGAACGTCCCCTGATGACGACGATGCACGAGTCGGGCTTCGACGCTTAATTAGCCCGGGCCGTGTTAGCGCGCCCACACGGCAACGAAACAAGGCAACTGAGTTGCGCGATAAGTGCGATTCAGGTCGGCGCCGATTACCGGCTTTGAGGGGATCGTTGCTTGACTTTTTAACGATTGCTGTCGCCATTCGCGCGCTCCACTTCAAAAAAATGGAGGCTCGATAAATCGCTGTCTAGTCCCATAATCAGCTCCCTAATTTTCTGAATTTATTTTATCGTTGCCCGAGAGTGCTTATCTAGCTCTGCTCGATCGCCGATCATGTACATTTCAGATTAAGTAAGAGTTTCATTATCGTTCGTTATTAGTGATATTAGTGATGCGTGTGTGTTTTAGAAAAATCATTTATCATTTCAAAATGTGGCTACAAAGTTAAGTTCTAGTAAAGTGTTTTGCTATTGAAGTGCGCAAAAAAATCATTATGATAAGTTTGATTTACATTACGTCCATATAATAAACTCGTTAAACAACTATATAAAAGAATAAATAACTCGTTTAATTCTCTAAACAATAAATTTAAATAATATAAATTTATCCTCGGTATCATCGGTTATTTTAATTATGTTAGAGTTTATTAAGAGTAAAAATAGCAATAATACATGTATCCAAGTATTAAGGAAATATTGAGTCGGAGCGTATAATGAGATGAGAAATGGTATTTAGTGGTGAGGTAAAGAAAGTAAAAATATCAGATACACTGCCACGTTGGATATTAATGCTCGAGAGAGTGAGAAATTACAACTCGGGTGTGTAGACTAAGCATTAATGCAGTTAAATCTTCATTAAATAGTTACTTTTTCCCCCTTAGCTAGTCATAATCGTAAAGATACGACAGTGTAACTGTAGTAACAGGCGCGCGCGCACATCCCGCGCCGTTACGTAATGCGCGATCGCTTATGTTGAGAGTCAATGTCGGAGGCGTTACATGGATTTGCGTACTTTCGTTTAGTTAGTATTTCGTTGCTTTCCAAATCCTCCATTATTCTTCCATCTGAAATAAGTGGAGCCGAAAGAGACGGTGATATATATTGCGACAATGGATGCAATTTTCCCTCTTACATCTGGACATTTTTCCCTCTTCATTATTAGCTCGATTAATCTTCGAAAGAAGCAATTCACCTCCGCGCTGCTTTACGCTGCTCCGACGTTCTCGAGATGTCGAATGGCAGAGCGTTAAAGTTATTCGCTCTCGTTACCCAGGCTTCCTATAAATAGGTAAATTTGTTTGCCCGCCACTCATAAAAATCCGGGTATTGGTGCCCCACTTAGTCTCCACAAGAATCGCTTTTCGATTTAACGAGCGCAATCTACACATCCCCGACGATAAATCGGGAAAATCGCGCAAGCACTAGATGATTACGCACGAGACATTAGCTACATCGTTATCTATTGCCGGTCTCGACGTTGACGTAACTAGTCGAACTTTGCTCAGCTTGATCCAAAAGATACATCGGCTTCCAATGTACGAGGCACACTTTTACTTGAATTAACAATGACACGGATTATCCTCTGGCCGTAAAGACAATTTTAATTGAGGCTCTGCTATAACGAGAGAGAGAGAGGGAGAGAAACCGTTTCCGGTCTACTTGAAATATCGCAATGCTGAAATTACTAATATTCGGCAAATCTGTTACTAAGACTTTCTATATATATTTTAAATCTCGCAAATACCGTGAAAACAACAGAGACGCGCAATTTAGTATCTATAGCATAATAGCCGTGTGTGTCATTACTCACTCATACCCCCTTTAATATTAATGTAATTGCTTAAGGAACTGAAATTTTCAGCTTACCTTCTATTTCTTATTCACACAAGGATTTCCACATTACAAATTCAACTTTATCAAATCTTCTTCGTTTGCAGTAATATCCTTCCATAAATGTACATAAGCATAATAATTCTTGGTAAGAATTTACATACACGAAACAAAGAATGACCTTAAATTTAAAGATCTATTAGTCATATTAAAACCGTTCGATTAAATCCCGTTGATAATCAAATTATTTAATAGAATCCTCATTCATAAAGTTTTCATTAATTTATTCATACAATTTAATAGAAATCCTATACATATTTTAATGTGTGGGTGTATATATAAATAATATTATTGAGTAATCTAGTTGCTTATTATCAATAACAACATTATTTATAATCAATATTGTACTGATAAACTTACTTTTTACGCTTACAATTCATTGTTAAAAATTGATTTTTATAAGTGCTGTACTAAAAATTATGAGCAAAAGGTCCAAAGCAATTGATATATATATAGTACACAAATTAAATAGAGATTTTAATTTTTCATCTCATTATATACAAAAGCTTTATATATATATATATATATAAATCAATATATATAATCAATATAATCAATATATATAAAATCAATATATATAAAAAAAAATATATATATATATATATATAACAACGACAATAATAATAACATATGAAATAGAAATAAGAACCTTTTTAAAATAATCGGTTTTTTTAATCAATGCGTATAAATCATTATATAGATTATATACATTATATGGATTCGTGTAGATGTTGAAAAATCAAAAAGCCTTACGTTCGATAATATTATTATGAATTGTGTCTTATATATTGTATCTATTAATAAGATAAGATATTTTTATGAACTAAAAGTTACATCGGAGAAAATATTTTTCGCAAGCCGAAATTGAATTAATGAATAAAGAATCCGAAATTTATGTTTATTGCAATGCCTACAGGGTCACACCGGAACGTCGTATTTTACATATTTTTTTTCCACCTCGAAGCGGCATACATCCGTAATTTAATGTACAACGCGCACTTTTTATTCACCTGACACGGCAGTTTTAATGCCCGGTTAAGCTAGAGCCCCACAACGTAGCTAATAAAAAACGCTTCTTCCATTCGAGAAAATCTCGTAAAGTACGTGGCGCATTTCGCCCAAGGAAATTAATTGAGGACGCGCGAATAAAACATAATTTCGATCGGCGCATGCGCGGCTCTTCCCCAATAAACAATACGCGATAAGGCGTCTCTCGTCCACGCCTCTCCCTCAAGAATTATCTCTTAATTAACGAATCTCCGCGGCTTCGAAATACGAATGGCCAGCCGCGTATTTATACGTCTGCCACGGTAATTCTCTTTCTCGATCTTTTGCGTGCAGAAACCACGGTTCAATAAATATGGACGCGCCTGTAATCGTATAGCTTCGTGGCCTCGCGTTATAAAGCGTGAAGCGCATTTTTTTTTACCTCTCTCTGTATGGGGGTGGTGGGGACGGGGATGGGGGTGGTGGCGATGGGGGGGTAGGTAGGTGGTAGATGCTCGCTTTCCTCGGTACGAGGAAAAATCGTGAGTAACTGCCACTGGGATTATAGTTTGCCAGATTCTAGGCGCTTAATTAAAAGAGGAAGAGATCGCGAAGTTTGATTGGGAATAGTAGATGTTTACGCTTTCAAATAAATGTGCACGAGTGAAATTATAGTTAATTTGATAAGGAAAGAAGGACGGGATTAGATTGAAATATTTATTTTTCTTTACAAGTTCGATCGATTACTGGCGTACTCATGCACGGAAATTCTGTGTTCCTCGTAGGATTCAGTCATTATTTACAATATAATTAAAGTGTTTTCGAAAAATACTATAATTGTAAAATTACATTTAGATGCTCCCTGGATTAGCGAAGATGTATTTATTTTTCATAATAAGTTGCTTATAGAATGAAAATGAATAACCATTGACATAGGGGATTTAAGTTAATGGCTCATTTATTGTTCAATTTAGTCTAAATTTTTGTAAAAAAACTGACTAAATGAACGATTAAATAATTTCTAAAAAAAAAAACAAAAGAAAACAAACTTAGAGTATCATTGGTCAATAATAAGAGATTTATTTTTATTTTGGTAAAGTTTTGTTATTTAGACTGTATTGTTGAAGCCATTTGCATACAGTAGGTGACATTTGTACAAAAAAAAAATAATCAAAAGTATCCGTGGAGTTACGTAACAAAATTGTGTTCAAAGCTGAAACACTTTCTACTCGAATAATTTACGAGGAAACCGGGTGAAGCATATTATTCGAATCAGATACAAGGAATGTATTACAAACGAATTTATGTATTGATTGGAATGCGAAATGGCTATACGAACAATTGAAAAAATCCCATGAATTTATTGGAGGAATGAATTGTGCCACAATGAGCCGTAGAGTTAACGGCGACACTAATAATCGTCATATCAAATGCAAAATTAAGCATCAAATTAAAATAAAAAAACGAGACTGAAAAGTCAAAACTGTGCTTTATGCCTCCTTATGTCTGCCGATAAATCCAATTAACGCAATGAGGCAACTGATTCGCGCGCACGTATTAATCGTCTATCGGCCGCTAAACGCAAAGTATTCTTACGCGAAAACAGGAAATGCACTGCAAACTGAGTAAGTAATTACATCTGGGGACTATCCGTCGAGCTTTCAACGCTTTTGCCACAAGCTCGCAAGCACCTGAGCGATTAATTAATGATTCGGGAGGGTCGCGATCTTTATACATCCCTC